>PVIY010064383.1:0-10171 GCA_004026745.1 Myrmecophaga tridactyla
TTCATGCTGCAATGGAGAGTTGTATTAATTTTAAATGAACTCAAGGTAGGGTCCTGATCATTTTAAGTGAAACTTTCTCCATTGTTAACAACTAGACAGCCAAGGGCATTTCCTACAGAAGGGTATTCCACTGATAAGTACACAACAATATTAGAACAGCAAAGAGGAGGTTAAATAGATAATCTTGTTTCTTCAAATACCAGAAACTTCCATATCATAGCAGCAGAAGAGTGGAATGAATTCCACCTCCCAAAGGCTTAGTCCAAAAACTTTCTGTTGGCATTTGCACCAAACAAGGCTCCCCGTACTTCTGGCATCATCTGTGAAGAAATATTTTTCTTTAATAAGTGCTGTCAGTTGGAGAACTTGGAACAACTGCCCATTTTAAACAGGCGGAAAACCATTTACTCCTATTTGGCTGGGATGGTAACCACAAGCTAAGTATATTAAATCTGTCCTTTCTTATCTCAAGCACTGTGATAGAATCCATGGTGAGAAACTAACATGGGGCTAAGACCAGCTGCTTAAAAAGCTCTGTAAAACAGAGGACAATGAAAAATAACATCGTCAAATGTCTCAGGCCTCTTGTTATGCTGAGACACAGGAAGAAGAGATGAGCCCATTGACAGTACACCCTTATTGGAAAATTCTGGATCACCTACACTCTTTTTTGCAATAAATGTTTCTTGAGTGCCTAATATGTGCCAGGAATGACTGAACAGAAAAGTTGCAATGCAAGTTTATGCAGAATGTTCATTTTAGCAACTGAAAAACCCTTAAGAGGATTTAACCTCAAACTTCTAAGGCTATGTGGTCCACTAGCCTCATACAGTTATTGAGCATTATTTTCACTAGTGTACTGAAGAGCTGACATTTTAATTTTACTTAGTTTTAATGAATCTAAAAGCTATGTGAGGCTAGGGGCTGCGGTAATGAGTAGCAAAGTTTGAAGGTTTTAAAGTTACCAGAAGATAACACTTAAGGTCAAAGTGTATTCCCGGTAAGACATGTATTTGCACAGTTAATTGTACTTCTAAGTTAGAGAATCACTAACTTAGTAGCCACAGCAACAGGCTACCACTATTGGAAGCTGCTTGGAACTTTGGAACAATTAGAAATTTCCCTGCTTATTTCTTAGAGTTCATTTGTGCAACCTAACCACATCTGAAAAGCCAGCAGTCCTACAGTAATTCCTTTAAACAAGTATTTTCTTTAGTTCCCCTCTCTTAGCAAGAGGGGACTTTGGTCAGTACCTCTGTGTGTATATAAAGTATAGTGTGCGATAGACAGAGCCCTGGTTCTGACCCCAAATCCTTCCTCATCTGAATGCTATTACCTCAGTAAATGCTGCTGAATGCCTAATCCCCATTCCTTTTTTTTAATGTAAAAAAAAAAAAAAAATGTGGCAAGAGAGTGACACCAGTGAATGAGCATGTGTTCTGTACCACTTCAAAGCAGCAACAGACCCCCTAAAAGTAGTGATCCCACACTCACCTGCTGGGCTATGAGATCCAGCCGGCTTTCCAGAGTATTAGAAACCTTTATTTTACGATCTCCACTATAGATCTCAACACCACCAGCTCTGCAGAGAACACAGGAAATAACAGTTATAGATCTGAGAAAGAAAAATACATGGTACACTTATTAGACTCCCTTGGAGGAAAGCAATTTTGGTATGTGGTTGTCTAAATACTATCAGAACTGGGTGGGCAACAGTGGCTCAGTGGCAGAGTTCTTGCCTGCTGTGCCAGAGACCTGGGTTCAATTCCTGGCGTCTGTCCATGCAAAAAAAAAAAAAAAAATTTAAATAATAAAATAAATACTATCAGAAGTCAATAAACAAAAGCAACATGCTTAAAAAGTCTTCTGTTGTGCTGATAAGCTGTAATTTCCCAGTGCCTAGTAAAGGCCAGTTACATGACCTCATTTAATTGTAACAACCAGCCATCCCCACAAAATGAAAAGGATAAGGTTTGGTTCCATTCGCATATCAGCAGAAAGATAAAAGCTGGTAACTAAGTGGTTGGTTCAAGACTATACCAGTTCATAAACTGCTAGAAAATGATTTCACTAATGTATCTCTTATCTTGTTAACAAGGAATACTGATGAGGCAATACTTTGTATATCAGATAAAAGGTGCCACTGGCTCCTTCTGCCAAACCCCCATAAAGTCCCACCCTCTAGCCACATCTCACATCAGGCATTCTTTTCTTTAAAATTCTATTACTTTTATCTCAGGGAATGATATTCTTCTGCAGCATTACAAATAGGCAGACTACAACCCAAGGGCTGGGAAAAGTTTTGCAAATTTCTTTGGAACATTTTATGGATCGTGGCCCTGTTAATTTCTTACTATTTCCAATCTCTCCAGTTTCTGTGTTTCATGCATCTCCTCTGGTTTTGTTAAACAGATCATATCCTTCATAATGCCATGGTTAGTACATTTTTTTCCTTTAATATTTTTACTGACCCATCTTCACACACATACATCCCAAACATGGTGTATAATCAGTGGCTCACAATATCATCAAATAGTTGCGTATTCATCACCATGATCATTTTTTTGAACATTTGCATCACTCCAGAAAAAGGAATAGAAAGAAAAACAAAACACTCACGTGTACCATGCCCCTTATCCCTCCCTCTCATTGACCACTAGTATTTCCATCTATCCAATTTATTTTACCACTTATCTCCCCATTATTTATTTATATTTTATCCATATTTTTTTACTCATCCTTCCATATCCTGGATAAAGGGGGCATCAGACACAATGTTTTCACAATCACACAATCACATTGTAAAAGTTATATTTTACGCAATCGTCTTCAAGAATCAAGGCTACTGGGACACAGCTCAACAGTTCCAGGCACCTCCCACCAGCCACTCCAATACACCATAAACATAAAAAAGGATATCTATATAATGCATAAGAATAACCTCCAGCATAAACTCTCAACTGTTTGGATTCTCTCAGCAACTGAAATTTTATTTTGTCTCATTTCTCTCTTCCCCCCTTTTAAGAAGGCTTTCTCATTCACATGAAACTGGGTCCTGACTCATCCCAGGAGTTCTGTCCCACGTTGCCAGGGAGATTTACACCCCCGAGAGTCATGTCCCATGTAGAGGGAAGGGCAGTGGGTTCACTTGCCGGGTTGGCTTAGAGAGAGAGGCCACATCTGAGCGACAAAAGAGGTTCTCTGGGAGTCCTCGTTTGCTAGCTGCCAGAATGCAACACACCAGAGATGGATTGGCTTTTAATCAAAGGGGATTTATTTCATTAGTCTTTCAGAGGAAAGGCAGCTAACTTTTAACTAAGGTTCTTTCTTACGTGGGAAGGCACAGGGCAATCTCTGCTGGTCTTCTCTCCAGGCCTCTATGTTCCAACAACTTTCCCCGGGGAGATTTCTTTCTGCATCTCCAAAGGCCTGGGCTGAGCTGCGAGTGCTGAGATGAAGTATGCTGAGCTGCTTGGGCTGTGCTACATTGAGCTCTCTCATTTAAGCACCAGCCAATTAAGTCAAACATCAATCGTTGCAGCAGGCATGCCTCCTAGCCGACTGCAGATGTCATCAGCAACAAAAGAGGTTCACAGACCATTGGCTCATGTCCACAGCAACAGAACTAGGTACCTTCACCTGGCCAAGGTAACAACTGAATCTAACTGCCACATGTCCACCCCTTGTCAACTTGGCAACTACATGCATCACCTTAAACAATATCAAGGTGCAAAAAATTCTCTTCTGGCTGTGGACCTATGAATCTCAAAACAAGTTATCTGGAGCCAATATGCAAAGGAGGACATTCACAGGATACAGGCTTTCATTTCCATAGGGAGAAACTGGAAGGAACACAGGGGTCACAAGACCCAAACAGTTTTGAAAACCTGCAGGGCAAAGACCATTGGATTTCAAAGTCTGAAAGTCATTTATCCTTCAGCTTTAGGAAGTGGCAGTCCACCCTTATCCAAGGGCCTATACAGTGGCCCACCTCTTTCCAAATCAACTTCAGGGAATACCGAGGAGACCACCCTTTTCTCGGTTCCACTCTCTCCAGGCATCTGGGCCACATCTGGGCTCTCTGCCATTTCTGGGGCACATGCTGAATCCCTCCATGTGGTGGCAGCCAGGCTCTCCCCAGTCCCCAAGGAGCATGCTGTACCTTCTCAAAGGCCTGAGGCAGCACAACTCTTCCCACTGTAAGGAGATGGGAGACTCATCCTCTGCCCTCAGGGCAAACTCACCCTCTCCATGTATATGGGTGGGTCCACTCTTCCTGGCTTCAGATACAACTGGGGGGGTCTCTTTAGGCCTAATTTTAAGTAGGCTTAGCCTATCCTTTGCAGGGATAAGTTTCACAGGGGCAAACCCCAAGATCAACGGCTCAGCCTATATGATTTGGTTGTCTCACTGCTTGTGAGAATATCAGAAATTCTCCAAATGGGGAAGGTATATTTCCTCCTTTCTCTCCAGTACCCCAAGGGGACTTTGCAAATACTTCTTTATTCACTGCTCAAATTACTCTGGGATATATCAGACATTAACCTGGACAAGCCAACAAAATCTCACACCCTACTCAAAATTCCACGTACTTACGGTAGTTCTACTAAACTGAACATACAAGTTAAAGTAGGTAATGCACTATCCAAAATATAAATTTTGTACCAAATATATGTCTCTCCCTTTGATCTAACAAAAAAGTTGAAGTTTTAAAATATGGATGATATCATCCTTTACCCTGTATTCTGACTTAGGTTAGTCGTTTCCAGATCATTCATATATCTACTTGAAGTGTAATCCCTTTTTCAACTCTATAAATAATTCCTGTGTGGGGTACTGTTGACTTTTATAGTTTCAGAGCTCTTAACTCTTGAATCTCAGGTGTCAAATAAATACCCGAAGTTTCTGGGAAAGATGAAGTTATATATAAACAGTTCAGTATCAAGAATTTAGAATTAACAGTTACATCTCCTGAATATATGTGACTGCTATAAGTTTACAAATCTAGGACCCTTTACAACAGGTCCCAACCTGATAACCCATGTTCTTGACTTCAGTTCACTGAGTTTTTATATTATAGTTAGTCCATATGATTGAGTCATGATGCTACTCTTTTTTGTTCATGACACTTCATTCAACATACAGTCCTTAAACTTCATTCACCTAGTTGCATGCATCATAACTTCATTCCTTCTTGCAGCTGCTCAGTAATCCATGGTATGTATACATCACAGTTCTCCCATCCATTTCTCAGTTGTTCACTTAGGCTACCTCTATCCAATGTGAATCTCTGAACACTGTCGCCATAAACACCAATGTGCAAATCTCATTCCTGTCCCCACGCTCAGTTCCTCCAGGTATATACTGAACAACGAGGTTCCAGGATCATATGGCTACCCCACCCCTAGCCTCACACTGTCCTCCAAGGGGCTGCACCTCTCAGTTTCCCTACCAACAGTGAATAGGTACATCTCTTTCTCCACATTTTCTCTAGCACTTATTTCTCTCTGTTCATTTTTAAACAGTTTTATTCACACATCATACAATCCAACATGCCTTTGTCACATGATCTATGAGATACTTCCTTTTCTTTCACAAAAAATCCATACCCCCTCCCCCATGACCCCGCTACCTGTTGACATTTAGTTTTGGCATAATGCCTTTATTACCTTCAGTGGAAGCATATTACAATGATACTGTTGACTATAGACCCTAGCTTGCACTGATTATACTTTTTCCTATATACTATCTATTTTCAGTACCCTGCAATGCTGACATTCATTTGTTCTCCCTCTTGCAAAAAATGTTTTTTTATTCGTACGTTTAATTAGCACCACTGTTCACTCTAGGCATTCCTAAATTATACTGTCTCAGCATTTATCCTCTATCTGTATTTATATTACAACCACGTGGTATTGTGCTATCCGTTTCTGAATTCTTACAATCAGTCCTATTGCACAATCTGTATTCCTTGAGCATTAATTGCCCAATCTCTACCCTCTTTCTATCTCCTGATAACCTCTGTTCTTAACTTCAACTCTCAAAGTTCACTCATTAATGTTAGTTCATATTAGTGAGACCTTACAGTATTTGTCAATCTACCTAAGGGTCCATTGATTTTATTGATTTTCTCAAACAACCAACTTCTGAATTTGTTGATTTCCTTGATAGTTTTCATGTTCTTAATTTCATTTATTTCTGCCCTAATCTTTGTTATTTCTTTCCTTTTGTTTGCTTTGGGGTTAGTTTGCTGGTCTTTCTCTAGTTTTTCCAAGAGAACATTTAATTCCTCGATTTTTCCTTTTTCTTCTTTTTTAATATTGGCATTTAAGGCAATACATTTCCCTCTTAGCACTGCCTTTGCTGCATCCCATAAATTTTGTTATGTTGCGTTTTCATTTTCTTTTGCCTTAAGATATTTATTGATTTATCTTGTAATTTCTTCCTTGATCCACTGGTTGTTTAATAGTGTGTTGTTTAGTCTCCACATATTTGTGAATTTTCTGGCCCTCAGCCTGTTATTGATTTCCAGCTTCATTCCATTATGATCCAAGAAAGTGTTTTGTATGATTTCAGTCTTTTTAAATTTATTGAGACTTGATTTGTGACCTAGCATATGGTCTATCCTTGAGAATGATTCATGAGCACTTGAGAAAAAGGTGTATCTTGCTGTTGTGGGGTGTAATGTTCTATAAATGCTGTTAATTCTAGTTCATTTATCATATTATTCAAATCCTCTGTTTCTTTTTTGATCCTCTGTCTAGATGTTCTATCTATGGATGAGAATGGGAATTGAGGAGAATGGGAATTGATGAGAATGGGAATTGAAGGGCCCAACTATTATGGTAGAGGTGTCTATTTTTCTCTTCGGTATTAGCCTTATATACTTTGAAGCACTCTGGCTCCATGCACTGGTACTTGCAATTCTGTCTCCAGTCAACCTAATTATTGGTTAAGAATGACTACTCTTCTTGTTTTTGATAACAACTTAGAAGTAGTGTCCCAATGCAGAGACCTGGAATTAGCTTCGATCCTGGATTCAGAAATAGAGCTGCCTCTGAAGGATAAACTGAGTGACCATAAGCTAGACTTTTACAACTGAAGAATACTGAAGGCAGCAACCACCCTCTTATCTTTGGAGGAAATCTTAAAAATGGCCTATCTCCCAGTTGGAGGTGCAAGGTGTAAAAAGCAAGACTGTTCCTTACATATCCTCTGGCAAGTAGGCCTCCTGATCAATTTGGACATCAACATCTTTTTTGGTGGCAATTTTGTACATAGGAATTGCTTTTTGCACTGCAGCCTAGAAAAATAGACAACAAGAAGTTTTTGTAGAAACTATGGCACAAATTCCAAAAAATCATCAACCTAAGTATATAAATAAGCATACCCATATTTCATGTACTAGACTAGATATGGCAATAGGTTTTTACTGCCACACTGCAATTAGAATGACAAAACATAATTAGTGGAAGGCTCTGTCTTTGAACAATTTTATGTACATGCAAATATTTTCTAGAAGGAGTTGAAGAAACTTTAATGTTTTTCTCTGCCAATATTACTATTTGAACAAATGGAAGCATCTATTTAACTCTTCCCTGTTCCTCAAATCTACTGTAGCACCATTTTAGAGAGCTACTTGGTGACATAGTAGACCTTTCAAGGAAACACTTGCTTGGCAGCCAGCAAAATCCCTAGCTGTTGCCTAGAAAAGGCCATATGGCAACTCACAAAAGTCTCCATAGAATGACATCACCTTGGCAAATACGCCATTATAATGCCTGGCCGTGCTTTACAGGCTCATAAATATCAGCACAGATACAAATCAAGGTCATGGAGGTGATTTATAGACCAGAATCGTAATTTATTCATTATATTAGAGACTGTATAACTAAATATCTATGTTCTTCTGACCAATGGAACTAAACTCTCACATCCCTGCTCTAAAGCAAGCTACATGTAAAAGTTTTAATCTGAAGCACAACTTAATGACATACTATATGATTTGAAATGTAGTAGCCTTAGTCTTCTTCAGTTTGAAGCATCCATTTATTACTATAACTTGGATGTACCTACCATAGAGCCAGATAGGTCCTGCCCTCAGACCAGGTACCTCTTCCCTTAGCACATGGAGGAACACTGCAATGTTTGATATGCTACCAAGTATATCAAACAAGAATATGTTTACATAGTTGGAGCCAAACTTTGCTGGCCTGAGAGTTGTCTGCCTCTTTATGATGGAGAAGCCTTTGCTTTATACCTATTGATGCTACTTTTATTGTTTGATTTTCAGAAAATTGATTAAGGAATTCCAAAATTCCTAGGAAGGGAAGGTACTAGCTCAGAAGGCAACTTAGGCCTCTTTAAGGAAAGCAATTAGAGTTGTAAGGAAGGTTGAGTTTGCATACACAGTGTGCTATAATTCTTCTAGTTTCTATGGTTGAGATGTCATCTGGTAGAGTATGCAAGTTATGCCTAGTGCTTTGATCTTAGAGAGAGAGAGAGAGAGGGAGAGAGAAATAGACAGACAGACCTCTTCGAAACTCTTTACCTTAACCAGCGGGAAATCCTGTTTCCTGCAACGAATAATCATTCGGGGCTCCAGCAACTGGTACAAGCCCTATTAAAATACAATCTGACACAATTAGCAGGAAATGCAAACTTTAATAAGATAAAAACAACTGCAAAATAAGATGCTTTTATGGTTTTTTCATCTAGTTTGGAAAAAATGTCCCCTGGCAAGTTCCAGAAAGGATAGCATAGACATTATAAACACGCAAATCACATATATACATCCAATGCTCTGATGGTAGAGACAAAATTCATCTGGGAGCCTGAGGACAAATGCTATTGTAATCAATACAAGTAAAATACAGATTCACAGCAAAACAGTAAACAATTAAAATGTATAAAGCCAATATTTCCAGTATCTAAAGGATATATTTTATGGTGAACTCAAATTAGAGAAGTTTAAAGTTGGAGGTTGCAAGCAAATTTGACACTTTAATTTTAAAGAAATAAAACAGACTGGAAATCTTATCAGATAAGACATTACCACCCACCTCTGTAGCACACTTCTCTCTATTACACATAAAGAAGAAAAGGAAAAAAGTTAAGATTTTTAAAAAAAGAAAAACAATGAATCTATAATACAGCTTGTAAATTTTCTAAGAACTATGGCCTATGAGGGTACCTGGAGGACCAGTCCATCCAGCAGCACTTGGTACCTGGTTGTATCTTTTCCCACCTTGCCGAGTCTCTGCTTTGCTTCATTGAGTAGGGCCTACAAAGAGTGGGGGTGGGGGGAGAGTTATCCACACATCTGAATAGTCAACTCAGAACCCATTGTGAGGACTGGTCCTGGCCCAACTCCCAGGAGTGTAAATCTCCCTTGCAGCATGGGACAGAACTCCTGGGACGAGCCCGACTCAGCATCATGGGATTGAGAAAGGCTTCTTAACAAAAAGTGAGAAGAGAGAAATGAGATAAAATGAAATTTCAATGGCTGAGAGATTTTGAACAAAGTCAAGAGATTATCCTGTAGGTTATTCTTACGCATTATATAGACATCCCTTTTTACTTTATGGTGTTTTGGAATGGCTGGGGTAAGTACCTGAAACTGTTGAGCTGTGTTCCAGTAGCCTTGATTCTTGAAGACAATTGTATAAGGATATAACTTTTACAATGTGACTGTGGGATTGTGAAAACCTTCTGTCTGATGCCCCTCTTATCCGGGGTATGGAAGGATGAGTAAAAAAATATGCGTAAGACTTCTGGGAAGATGGCTGAATACAGTAGCTGAAATTAGCCCTGCTCCACAGAAAAGTTACAAAAGGGACAGGAGAGTGACTGAGGAGATGATTCAGGAGTGCAGCTAACCTGGGAGAGCCTTCTGCACCACAAAGAGTGGCGCTGGTTGCAGAGGCCAAGGAACTGAGGCAGAAAGCTGGAGCGTGGCACAGAGTCCATGTGAGTGCATGGACGGGAGCCAGGGACTAGGAAGTAAGCCAGTCCGTGTTCTTTGGGTGTGCTACCCTCACCAGTGCAGACCCATGACTGACAACTCACCCCACACCCCACGCACCCGAACCCCATCACCTGCTTCCATTCCCCACGCTCCATGTGCCCCCACTCCACCAACCTCTAGTGCATGTACCTGCCCCCCCCCACC
>PVIY010064384.1:0-10170 GCA_004026745.1 Myrmecophaga tridactyla
TAGTTATAAAAAAAGAGACTAACGCAAATTGGGATATGATATGTAATGCCCACTAACTTGGAAGCAGAGAAGAGAGAAATTAATTCCAGCAAATGGAGTTCAAAAGAAAATATCATCTCAGGTAGGTGTTGGATAATGTGTAAAATATGAGCTGAAGAACAGAATTGCAGGTGCCTTTTTTAGTGGAGCAAAGGTAAAGGAGCAAAAACAGAATTTTTTTTTACGTTAGCTAGGACTAGTGGGCAGAGTTTCTGTTTGAATTGAGGAGTGGAATTTAAGAAGTATGGATGGCATTGGCAAAATAAAAGTTATCTGGTAGTGCTGTTGTGAACTGTCTTCTCTCGACTGCCAAGCATTTCTTCAGTTTACCGAAGGCATTCTGAATTCTAATCACAGCCTGCACATTCTTGGCTAGGCATTATTTATAAGGATACTTCTAAAGCTATTATTCAGTAATTTCACTCCTCTTCTTTCATGTTTGGCAAAGTCTAGTCAATTGTAGGTTATGGGTTTTACTTGGAGTAAAACTGAAATATTTCATTATCTACTGTTTTGTGCAACTTTCATTTTTTACATAATAAAACTTTTATGGTCTATTTCCCTCCTGCTGTTCATGGGCCTGTGTGACCCCATTTGCCTCAATGGTGATTCCTGTAATAAGCCAAACACTTGCCCTGTCTAAGTGGATTCTTTGGAGTTCAGTGTCAGAATGGTATAATTCTTTTATAAATAAAAGTCAAAGGGAAAATTAGATAAAAATAAAACTCTGAGTAATCAAAATAATGCAAGTTTCAAAGGGGAAGATGCCATTTTATTTTTTCCCCTATTTTTTCAGATATTGCAGGTTTTACCACCAAATGATGGTTCATAGAAATATATCAGAGTTATTGTATAAAACAGTTATATTTATCCAATGTGTACTTGGCTTACAACTTTGGCACTTGTCTGTACAGTTTTGTAGGACCAGTCTGTTATAAAGAAATGGTGTCATTTTTGCTATTTTAGCATTCAAAATGGTTGATTTATGTTCCACTTAATGCCCACCATTATCTCATGTTCTCTCTTAACTGCAGTTTCAGTAAATATTCATGGAAAGGCCATGAAAGCCAGCACTATGCAAAGTGACGTGGTAAAATAGAGATCTGCCAACTTCCCCCATCATGGCCTATTTGTGACACCTTCTGACATATAATTAGTGATCCAGATTTTTTCAGAATAACGGGAATGCTCTGAGGCTGACAGTGTGTGCATGGATTCATGATAATAAACAGAATTTAAAATGTATTCTCTGCATCTTCATATTTATTGAATATTTACAAAATGTAGAATACATCTTTACCATATGCTCCATCATATTCTCATTCATAAAATCCATACTTTCCTTGCCATGTTACACTGTGATTTGCAGTCACTTTTCTTTTTAATTTGGAGGTTGACTGGGATTCTCAGGATGAAATTGACAGAAAATAAACCATCACTCTAATACTAGATATATGGGCCCTAAGAAATGAATTAATCTAATTCAGATATCCTTAAAGAACCAATTTGAGAAGTGAAAAGAACTAAAGCCTAGGTTAAAGAAAATCTTGAAGGTTAGATGAAATAAACCAATTCTGAAGAGTTACAGACATATTGAGAAGCAGAGAATATAAGGAAGGAAATGGGCTGCCTACATTTCACATGCCACTTGCAATAGATTGAAAATATAATAAGAAAAATTCTCCTTCTCCATAATTTAGATGCCAACCTGTGTGACTGGATAAAGGAGGAAATCTCAAAATTATTCATTTGAATTAAAAATTATTGCTGAACTATGTGCATAAAGTCTGGAAAACACGTCGTTGATGTGGAGAAAGAGCAGGTTTTGGAGTTAGCTAGTCGCTACTGTTATGGACTTTGGAAATTTACTTACATTTTTTAGGCCTCAGCCTTGTTCACTTTCATGTTTGACATTGAGAATGCTGTGAAATATAGACATACAGTGGACCACCGGCACGTGCAGTGGCCAATCAGTACAAGTTTGGACACCACTAAATAGTATCATTATTGTCATTAACATAGGCTATGGATGCTGCAGAAGAAATAGAAACATGATATTTACCCTTACCAAATCACATCCACTTGGGAGGCCAAATAGTGGGAAGGAAAGATGGCACACCCACCAAGAGCAATTTAATAAGGTCAGGCCGAATATGACTAAATGTAAAAGTAAGGAGCATATACTGTATGTGCTATAGCATTTCAAAAGAGGAAGAGAGCAACTGAGCTGGAACAAAAGAGGAAAGGGTTAAGCTACTCTATTAACAAGCATGGGTTAAAAATGTTTGGCTGGAAAGATGTTTGTGTCATGAGTCCATTACACAAGGAAGGTGTGCCCAGATTATTTGGCTCACTTTGGAATTTGATGAGACATGCATCTGAGACCTATAAAATCTCCAAAACAAATCTATGATGGATTTTATTGTTAAATTCCTTTTCCTAAAATATATTAAGTATGAGCATGGCCACATCTAAGTTTTAGGCCTTTTTCTCATATATTATTTTACTTATATAAATATTTTTGTATAAAAGGGATATGATAGAGAAAATTTGGCAAGGTGGTGGTTTATGAGGTGTGGAAGTTAGTTCATCCTCCAGGGCAGTTTGTAAATAGCCAAGAACAGTACAGAACAACTGCTGAGGGCCACATCAGTGACTGGACACACAGCAAACACAAGTCTGGACAAGAGGGACCAGCTACCATCCCACACAGAACTGTAAGCCCCCAAGCTGTGGAGGCTGGTGCCTGGTTCCCCAAGGGGAAAGGAAACAGACTCTACTAGCAGTAAAGGCTTTCCTCAGCCAAGCTCCAATTGCAGAATTAATTAACAAATTCTGACTACTGAAAATAGGTCCCCAGCTCAGATAAACCTGGAATAAGAGATAAAGGTACTAGGAGTTTTTGCTCCGGCAGAGAGGGGACAGGGTTGATGAAAAAAGAAACAGGCTTTTTGACACAAAATATTGAAAATGGTTGGACCCTAAAAAAAGGGGACACAGAGAGCCTGGAGACACAGAGCCATGTGCTCTTGATTGACAAAACCCGAGGAGCAGTGGTCTTGCTTTTTATTTTTTTATTTTTTTGCTTTGTTTCTACTACTTAACAGTTCACTAGATGCAACTGTAAGCCTTCACAGTCTTCAGCCCTGCCCCAGGCAGGTGTGGAATTAAGCTTGTTTAAGAGACAAAGTAACTAGTCAGATGAAAGGAGTTAATTCCCTAGAGAATATATCTTTCCTAAGAAAAAAGTGGGTCCCAGCTCAAGTGGAATCTCTACCTCAAGGTATTCAGGCCCCAGGGACTGGAAATTAATACCAACTTTCAACCTCATCTCTGTGTCACCCATGCCCTCAGCAGGGAAGTCTGCTGAAGTTAAAGGCACCACACTACTTTACTCTGGAGGGAAGCTGTGGGCAGACAAGTGCCACATACTAGGCAGGATAGGAAAAGCAGAGTCTAGAGGTTTAACAGGAACGTCTGTCAACCGGCTGGATCTCACCCTTAGGGAAAACCGATGCTGATGATTCCTTCCTCCTAAGAGAAGACCAGTCCAGTCTGGGAAAATCTCACTGGGGTCTATAATATCTGAGGAAACCCTCCTCAAAAAACAGTGGTCCATATAGGCAGGGCAAGAAACAGTGAAACACGAACTGAAAAATTCTGATCAGTTAAACAGAACCAATGCTAGAGGTACAGAATAAGTTGAACTAAGCATAAAAGAACAAATGGAGAACAAAGTCATCAAGTAAGAAAATTTATTGCCTTAAAATGCCTATGTTCAAAAAAGAGAAACAGCAAAAACCAAGGAATTAACAGTTCTCTTGGAAGAACTAGGGAAAGAACAGTAAATTAACCCCAAAGCAAACTAATAACCAACTATTAACATTTTCTTTTAATTCTGTATGATTTTCCTGAATTTATAAATGGTTTTTTATATTATTTTTATAGTTTCATTTTAAATTTTAAACCTTTGCCCCCCCACACTAACCCGAAGAATAAATCAGTCAGAAGCCACCATTGTTCTTTTACTAAAGATTACTCAATGTTTATGTTCAACATAAACATAAACTCAATGTTTATGTTGAACAATCTATGAAATCTTTCATTTAACATAAAAGCTCAATATGTATTGACAAATAGTCAATGCTTTCCTATCCATTTTAAAGCCTGTATGGAAAGCCAATCTCCATTCTTTGAAGCTTCAGATTTGAAATGTTACACCTGCGGAATACATAGCCTCATTTTTGGGCAAGTGTTTGTGAATGCTCCATCACAGAGTTTCTCCCATTATACCACCACAAAATACCCTGAATGTCGTGTGTGGAGTAAGTGGATGGCATGGCATTTCATGTGTCACCTAGGTTCTATAAGGGGATATGTGGGCTTAGACGATCTCATTTAATGCACTGGTCTGCTCTTGCTATGATCAACTTCTTCCATTTCACGCAGGAATTTTATGAAAATAATACTTTATATTTAGACACTGACCAGAAGATAGGCAGTGATCACTCGTAAATAAAACCAATTTCCCTCCTAACTGAATCACTGATGGACTCTCTCAGTTGTCAGGCACTTCTTTTGGTTTGAGAGAGAACACCCTCAGGGTTCCAAGTTGGCAGTTGGAGACCAAAAGCTATTGGCCCTGGGCAGATGTGAGGGTCCTTTGGGACCATGGAAGTCCAACTGAGGGCCACAAAAATGTCTTTTCAGTAGTGCTACTGCCATTATCCAATGTTTTCACGGTTTCATCTGAATTCTGGATGCAACACCCAATTCTATTTGAAATTTCCTTGGAAATTTTAATATGTGCCACTTTGATCACTCTCATAATACTCATCTGCCAGTGTGGTTTCAAGGTGAAAGAGGCAGCCAACCAAACTTAATGCATTTTTAGTTTTTATCTGTTGATTAATCAGTAATGTATTTCCTTTAGTTGATATTTTATAGAATTACACCACAGAAAAAGCTTTCCCAGTATAGAAAGAGTTGTCATCCTATTTTAATAATATAATCCTAACATTGTATGATGTTATGATTCCTAATACTTGAACCCCATAGTATTATTTCATATGTATAAGTAGTGCATTTTTAACCAATTAATTGTCACACGATTATTTTCATCATTACAGAAGTTTGGTATGAATGGGTAGAATATTTGTAAAATTCAAGTTTGTAATTATATATATGGGTAGAATATTTGTAACATTCAAGTTTGTAATTATTTTTATGAGGTATGATTTTCCAAATATAAAAGTATCTTAATATTTACAGCATTCAATTTTTATTGATTTTATAACATCATAAACGAACAACACCCACACTATACTTATGTTAGTGTCTTCCTAAACTCAGTGATTTCTTTTCGGGATTTGACATTTTTTAACTTTTTATTTAGTTCTATTATTTCTTTTTAAGCTTGTCAAATTGTTCATGTTATTCTTTGCAATAGAAAATTTAAAAACTTTGTTCAATGAAATAAAGTATTCTCAGCTATTAACATTTTCTTTTAATTCTGCATTATTTTCCTGAAGTTGTAAATGATTCTTTATATTATATTTATAGTTTCATTTTCAATTTTAAACCTTTGACCCCCCCACCCTAAATTGAAGATTGAATCAGTCAAAAGCCACTATTTTTCTTTTACTACATGTTTATTCAATATTTATGTTTAACAAATTATGAAATCTTTCATTTAACATAAAAGCTCAATATGTATTGACAATGGTCAATGCTTTCCTATACATTTTAAAGCCTGTATGGAAAGCCAACCTCCATTCTTCTATGAACTGTTCACAGTTTTCATGGGGTTATTGTTGCAGATAACAACAATATCAATTTGCTTTAGATATCCCCTAAATCTCCTATGTTCATAAAATTCAAACCCAGTTCAGTGACAAATTCCCCTGTTGAGGCCTTCTAACTCAGTGCCTGTTGGCCTATTCTAATAAAACACAAAGGATTTTGTGAAACACAGAAAAACAAATTTCTGTGATAATTTTTAGACAGGATAGGCTTACAGATTGCAGGAGGAAAATTTAGTTCCCAGAAGATGGAGCCTCCTCCAGGACAGTGGGCTCACAAGGCCTCTGCTGCAGCCTCCCTATGTTTATATTCTCAATGATCATGTGTGAAGAATGGGTTATTTGATGGCACAGCTTGGGACCTTTAGGTTACCTGTAGTTTTAGTTCTGCCAAGGATGGTCACAACTGATGTACTGTTCTACTGTTTTTGACATTAGCATGAAAATGCACAGTTTGAAAGTGCTCCCAAAAGCTCCATTGAAACTGGAAATACTGCTTAAATATATCATGAACAAGCATAACCTTGTGAAACACATTGGAAGAGAAAGATGGGAGCATAATGAGGTGTGGACTTTAGTTCATCCTCCAGAGCAGCTAGAAAATACCCAGGAACAGTACGGAAAATCTTCTAGGGGAACATTAGTAAGCAGACGTAGAGGGTTCTCCAGCCTGGACCAGGTGGTGTGGCTGAGATCCCACACAGAACTATCAGTCCCCCAAGCTGCATAGTCCTGTTCCCCTTCCAAATGGGTATAGCAGGCTGCTTCCCTAAGGGGAAAGCAAATAGACTTTACTAGCAGTAAAGGCTCAGTTCCACCAAACTAAGAATTAATTATCAAAGTCTGACTACTGAAAACAGGCACCCAGCACAGATAAACCTGGAATAAGCACTTAAGGAAGTAGAAGCACTTGCCCTGGCATTAGAAGGTAGGAGGCTGACAGAAAAGAAAAACAAAAGTGAAAACAGAACACTTTTAATTTAGACACCACAAACTACTAGAAAGGGCTGGACACCAAGAAATGGGGACACATAGAGCCTGGAGATATGTAGAGCCACATTCCAACTCAAGCTTTAATTGACAAACACAGGGAGCAGGGGGCTGGCTCTGAAAAGGCATTTTTTGTTTTTTTAAATCCTTAAGCAGCTCATTAGGCAGAGTGCAAGCACTGTCAAGCTCCAGCACTACCACACACAAGGGCAGAATGAAGCTTGTCTGAGAGACAAAGTAATTAGTCAGATGAAAGGGGTTAATTCCTAAAGGGTGTATCTTCCCTGAGAAAAGCAGTTGGAGCCCAGTGAAAGTGGAATCCCTCCTTCAAGGAATTTAGGTGCCAGGGAATTGAAAACAGAAGCAGTCCAAGCCATCCGACTATGTCACCTCTGTGTCAATCATGACCCTGGCAGGAAGAGACCGCTGGAATTAAAGGCAATGCCCCTCTTTAAAGTACTGGGAAGCCATGAACAGAAAAGCACCACATGCAGTACAGGATAGGAAGTGCACAGAGTCTAGAGGCTTAATAGGAAAGCCTGACAAGCTTGGGTCTTACCCTTAAGGAAAAGTGATGCTGGTTATTTTAAACTCCTGAGACGTGGGCCTGTCTTGTCTGGGAAAATGTGACTGGGGTCCGTAATATCTTAGAAGACCATCCTAATAAAAATGCTCCATACAGGCACAGCAGGAAACAGAATAGCAAAAACTAAACAATTCTGATCAGTTAAACAGACCCTATGCTAGATATCTAGAATAACTTGTAGTGAATCTCAAAAAGAGACACATGATGTCATCTACCAAGACAACCCTAGGTAAAAAAGTGAAATTAGTCTTCAGAACAAACTGATTAAGGAAATAACATGCCCAACCACGAGCAAAAAATAATGAATCATACTAGGAAAATGAAGATACAGGCCACTCAAAGAAATAAACCAACACTTCAAATGAGATACAGGAGTTGAACAACAATTTCAAGATGTTCAAATATACATGGAAAACGTCATCAAAAATCAAATCAACGAATTTAGGGAGGATATAAAGAAGACATCGGCCAAACAAAAAGAAAAGTTTGAAAAAACAAATCACAGAACTGACGGGAATAAAATACACAATAGAAGAGATGGAAAAAAGAAAAGCCAGTGGAAACCTACAACAATAAATTTGAAGAGGCAGAAGAAAGGATTTGTGAACTAGAGAACTAGGTATCTGAAATCTGACACAAAAGAAAATATAGGAAAAGAACGGAAAAATATGAGCAGGGTCTCAGGGAATTCAATAACAACAAGGAGCACATGAATATATGTGTCATGGGTGTCCCAGAAGGAAAAGAAAAGGGAAAAGGGGGAAAAAGACTAATGGAAGAAATGATCACTGAAAATTCTCCAACTCTTATAAAAGACATAACATTACAGATCTAAGAAGTGCAGCATAATCCAAACAGAATAGATCCAAATGGATATACTCCAAGACTCTTACTAATGAGATTGTCAAATGTTAAAGGCAAAGGGAGAATTTTGAAAGCAGCAAGGGAAAAGCAATCCATCACATACAAGGGAAGCTCATTAAGACTCTCTGTGGATTTCTCAGCAGAAAACATGGAGGGAAGAATGCAGTGGCATGATATCTTTGAGATCCTGAAAGAGAAATATGCCAACCAAGAATTCTATACCTGCAAAACTGTTCTTCAAAAATAAGGGGGAGTGAGGTGATGGTGGCACCGTGGCACAGTTCTCGTCTGCCATGCTGGAGACCCAGGTTCAATTCCAAGTGCCTGCCCATGGAAAATAATACTACTACTAATAACATTAATAGGGAGATTATTATGTTTTCAGAAAAACAATCATTGAGAGAATTTGCAACTAAGAGACTAGCTGTATGAAATACTAAAGGAAGCACTACAGACTGAGTGGAAAGGGCAGGTGAGAGAGATCTGGAGAGGAGTGCAGAATTGAAGATTATCAGTAAGCATAAAAAGAGAAAAAAATTAGATGTGACATTTAAAATCCAAATGACAAAATGACAGAAGAAAGTACTGCCATTACAATAAGAGCATTTAAAGTTAATGGAATAAAATCCTCAATCACAGAGTATAGACTGGCAGCATGGATTAAAAGACAAGACCGTCAACATGTTTTCTAGAGGACACTCACTTCAAACCTAAGGACATAAATAGGTTGTAAGTAAAAAACTGGGAAAAGGTATTTCATACCAACAACAATCAGTAATGAGCAAGAGTAGCTAGACTAATATACAATAAGTTAGAGTTCAAAGGAAAACCATTAAAATAGACAACGAGGATGCTATATATTAATAAAAGGAGCAATTCATCAAGAAGACATAACAATTATAAATATTTAGGCACTGAGCCAGAGTGCTCAAAAACACATGAGGAAAACAGGGACAACACTGAAGGGACATCTAGAGATATCTACCATAATACTTGGAGACTTGAATTCCCTGCTCTCATCAATGGATAGAACATCTAGATAGAAGATCAATAAAGAAAGAGATATTGAATAATATGATTAATGAACTAGACTTAACAGACATTTACAGACTATTACAGCATACAATGGTTGGATTCATAGTTTTCTCAAGTGCTCAACTTGTGACAAAGCAAGTCACAATAGATTTCAAATTTGAAATCATAAAAAAAAATACTTTCTCAGATCATAATGGAATTAAGTAGGAAATCATTAATGGCAGAGAGCCAGAAAATTCACAAATATATGGGGGCTAAATAACACATTCTTAAACAACCAGTGGGGGTCACGGAAGCAACTACAATTATAATCCTAAATATCTCAAGGCAAATTAAAATGAAAACCCAACATATTAAACTTCATGGAAAGCAGCAAAAGCAGTACTGACAGGGAAATTTATTGCCTTAAAATGCCTATGTTCAAAAAAAGAGAAAGTGTAAAAACCAAGAAATTAACTGTTTTCTTGGGAGAACTAGAGAAAGAACAGCAAACTAACCCCAAAGCAAACAAAAGGGAAGAAATAACAGAAATGAGAGCAGAAGTAATTGAAATTGAGAATATGAAAATCATAGAGAAAATCAACAAAATCAGAAGTTGGTTCTTTGAGAAAGTTAATAAAATAAATGGGCCCTTACCTACGTTGACAAAAAAAAGGAAGGGAGATGGAAATAATTAAAATCAGAAATGGAAGAGAAGACATAACCACTGAACCTGCAGAAATAAATGAGGTAATGAAAAGATACTATGAGCACCCATATCCTAAGAAACTAGACAATGTAGATGATAAGGACAACCATGAACAACCAACATTGACTTAGATGACCTCAAGAAACCAATCAAAAGGAAGAGATTCA
>PVIY010064385.1:0-10169 GCA_004026745.1 Myrmecophaga tridactyla
CTACTGGCATTTGGTGGGTAAGAGACCTGGGATGCTGCTAAACATGCTACTGCACAGGACAGGCTCCCACATCAAAGATTTATCCAGTCCAAAATGTAAATAGCACAGGGTAGTGTGACTGTGGCACAGTGGCAGAATTCTCGCCTGCCATGCCGGAGACTTGGTTTCGGTTTCCAGTACCTGTCCATGCAAAAAAAAAGTCAATAGCACAGAGATTAAAAAATCATGCACTAATATTTGGTATTAGAGGTCAGGAGACTGGTTATCCTTGAGAAAGCAGTGACTGGAAGGGAACAAGAGTGAAGCTTATGGATGCTGATTACATGAGTGAGTACAAAAATTCTCTAAATTCTGTACTTGTGGTTTGTGCATTTTTCTATACACAGGATTTTCATATAAGCCCTTAAATTCTTTGAAACTTCTCCCATTGGAAGGTGGGTCTATGGACCCTACCCTTGATCAACTCTTGCCTCTGTGACTGCTTAACCAATGGAATGCAGCAGAAGTAACTGTGCCAGTTTCCATACCCAGGCCTTATGGAGTTGGAAGTTTCTGCTTCTTCCCACTTAGGACACTCACTCTTGGAACCCAGCCACCATGGTCAGAAATAAAAGAAGAAACCCAATCAATCCATGGAAAGGCCCACATGGAGACACTGTGTGGAGAGGAACTAAGACCCTCCATCCTGAGTCCCAACTGACAGCTAGCATCAACTTGCTGGCCATGTGTGTGAACCATCTTGAGGAGCATCTTTCAGCTGATGCTACATGGAGTAGAGATAAACCCCCCCTCTGAGCCCTGTCTAAGTTGTAAATTCTGAACTAAATTAATGACTGTGTTAATTTAGGCCAGTAAGTGGTAGAGCAGCTTGTTAAGCACCAATCAATAACTGCAATAATGTTAAGTAAATTAATATTTTATTTAAAAGGTGGTGCAACAGTGGCTCAGCGGCAGAGTTCTCACCTGCCATGCCGGAGACCCAGGCTCGATTCCCGGAGCCTGCCTATGAAAAAAAAAGAAAAAAGGAGTATTATAGCCACAAAAGTGTAAGAAACTCTGGGTTAAGTAAAAATTTTAAAGTTTCACTTAGTGCATAACTTTCAATGAGTTAATGTGTTCATGTTTCTCAGATGTTTTTAAACCCAGAATCTGTATTTTAGAGTGCCGTCTTGCAAGATTGGTGTTCCATGGGCCAGACTTTAAGAAAACCTAGACTAATCTTTTAGTAATTCAGCAACTGAAATTCTAATCCCTAGAATGACAAAGAGTTAATACCTGGACAGTTTTAACTTGAAAATTCAAATGTTAATTCTGGTTAATGTGAAATACCCTAAAATCATATAAGCCTTTCTAAATTTGCCTAATAAAAAGCTTAGATAGCACATTAAAAGTTATTCAAAGTCCCTGAGGCTAGGCTATAATAAATGCTAAATAAGTTTAAAAAAAAAAAACATCCTGAGTTCTATTTTTACTTGGAAAATAATAGCACCTATGTATACTCTGATTGAGATGTTATGGAATGCATTCCGAGTTTCCTTAAATTCTCACTTGATCTTAAATTAAATTACACAACATATTTTTTAAAACATTTTTTATTGTGAAATATATGCAGGAAAGTGATAAATTTCAAAACACAGTTTAACAGGTAGTTATAGAGCAAGTTTTAAAGGTACAGGGTTATGGTTCCACAATTTCAGGTATTTCCTTCTGGCTGCTCTAATATACTAGAAACTAAAAAGAAATATCTATATAATGATTAGGTAGTCATAATAATTTATAGTGTATTTCTAATTCACTGACACAACGTTCGTATCTACCGGTCCAACGCCTTAAAACAACATCAGGCTGAAGTAGATACATTGAAAAATTATATCCTATCTCATCTCTGATGGAACTTAAATTCATTCTTTATTGCCATCACTCAAAACCAGACAGAGGTTTTGTGGTGGTTTTTCTACCAAGACCCACTCCTAACCCCCATCCACACACAAACAGCTCTCCCATATCTCAGCTCAAGCTTATCACTTCAGGTTTTTATTTTGGAATGAAAATCAAGCAGAGAAAGCTTCATGAAGACTAAGGTGTTGAACAGTTTTCCAGGTACCCCCTTGTCATCATTTTCCCTTAGCCTTTGAGATCCTCCTCTAGAACCTCACTTCCAGAGATACAGTTTTCCAATCCATCTTCTTTATTCCGTTTTTCTCCTGGATCACTGTCAAGTCTTATTCACCTTATTCTATCACTGATTGCTAGAAAACTTATTTTTGGTTTGAACCATTGTGTTCTAATTGTTCTGACTATAATCACCTCACTCCCAAACCACCTGAATTAAGAATTCTGATTTCGAGGTTTCTCTTTGGCTTATAGCAAGATCACTTGTATGATTTTTGTATGCCATACAAAAGCATACAGCCAAGAGGGTAGGGGAAATGCTGAAATCCATTCATTAACCTTGCTGAGTGTCTATGAGTCTGTGTCTGCCCAAAAGGGACACATTTTTCTAATTTTAACAAAGGTGACTTATAAGGTAAATCACTTTTATCAGGTGGTTACAGCCTAGTCATTTAAGCATCCAATATGTTCTCTTCCTTGTTCTTTTTTCTTAGTCTCTGTTCAGTTCCCTAGCATTTCAGATACATCCTTTAAAACATGAGAGGTTTGACCCAGTGACTTTGAAAGATCTCTCTACACCCTAAAGTTCCATGATTCTAGATTCTGTTCTACCTATCTCCCTTCTTCTTATGGATTCAGTGCCCCATCCCTCCATTCCTGAGGCTATCCTGCTCCAGCAGAAGTTTCAGTTCTTCCTGACCCAGCTAGACATTATTGCTTTTTATTACAGTCTCATTTAGAGTTGACTGACCACCCAGTTGACGTTTAAAGGCAAACCCTATTGATTTCTACTACAACTTTCAAAACAGTAGAAATCTATGATCACGTTTAATGAGGCTATTTTTTTCAGAGGAAGCCTAAAATAATTGAAACATGTTCCATATGCCCACCCTTATATATTTTATTTTTGTTTAGTTCTGAATGAAAATGAATCTGTCTTTGGTAAGTAATTCTGAAAGATAGTTACCTGTTGGAGATACCTGTAATCTCTTCATACGGTGATATAAAGTGATATCATGAGTCTGGGGGCAAAGGGTAGCATTTTTTTTATAAAAATGAATGAAAGATATGAAAGTTCTATGGGAAGGGATACAACTTCACAAAAGCCCCCCAATATTTTGGCCTATCTCTATTTTAAGACAGTTATAGTTTTTTATTGCCACTTAAAAGGAAATATAGGTTTTGACTTCCAAAGCACGTTTTAATGATATCTTATAATCTAGTTATTATAATCATTTATTGAGAGAATCTCACAGATATCCAAATAATTGGAGGGATAGATCATGTTCATGGACTGGAAGACTCAATATTATTAAAATGTCAATGCGCCCCTCATTGATGTCTATGTTCAATGAATTCACAATCAAAATCTCAAGAGATATTTTTGTTGAAATGGATAAGCTAAACCAAAATTTATTTGGAAATGCAAAGAACCTAGAATATAATAACAGAGAGAAAAAGAAAATAAAAATGGAAACCTTATACTACTTTATTTCAAAATGTATCATAAAGTTCCTAATCAAGTGAGGTTCTCAGTGTAAGGATAGACAAATAGAAAACTGGAAACAGGTAAGACAATTAGCAGTAAACACATACATATACGGTTACTTGATTTTTAAGAAAGGTATCAATGTGAGTCAATGAGGAAAGTATAATGTTTTCAACAAATGATATGGGAACAATCAGCTTATAAAAGATAAAAAGGAGCCTCAACTCCTGCCTTCTACCACTTAACAGTAATCAACTCAAAATGGATCATAGACCTAAAATGTAAAAGCTAAAATGATAAAACATCTAAAAATATGGGAGAATAATCTTAGTGACCTCAGCTTCGAAAGAGATTTCTTAAACATGATACAAAAAGCACAAACTATAAAATTAAAAAAGCAATAAACTAAACTTCATGAAAATTAAAACTTCTCCTTTTTAAAAAACACTGCTGGGTGGTGCGACGGTGGCTCAGTGGCAGAATTCTCACCTGCCATGCTAGAGACCTGGGTTCATTTTCTGGTGCCTGTCCATGTTAAAAAAAACAAAACAAAACACTGCTAAGAAATGTAAGCCACAGATTAGGGGAAAATATTTTTGAAATATTTATCCAATAAAGAACTTGAATCTAAAATAGTTAAAGAACGCTTACAATTCAAAGGTGACTTATAGGACAGCGAGCCCAATCTCCTAATTTGGAGATGGTTAAGGGACAAGTCTGTGCTCTAGGCCAAACAGCAACATAAGAACTTGGAATAGAACCCTTGTTCTAACTGTCCTAGGAGTATTGCTTCCAACCGAACCAACTCAGTAAAAAACAAAACAAAAACAGACGTCCCATATCATTAGTTATAAGGGAAGTGCAAATTAAAATCACAAGAGATACCACTATATATCCACTAGAATAGCTAAAATTAAAAAGATGATCTAGTAAACGTTGCTAAGTGTAGAAGAACTGAAACTCTGATAGACTGCTGGTGGGAATATAAAAAAGTACGACACTTTGGAAAACAGTTTGGCAGTTTCCTAAAAAGTTAAACATACACCTACCATATGATCTGCCATTCCACCTCTAGGTATGTATGCAAGAATAAGGAAATAAATGTTCATGTAAAGAGTTGTATACGAATGTTCACAGCAGCTTTGAAAATTGGAAACTGGAAACAATGCAAATGTCCATCAATCTGTGAGTTGATAAACAAATTGTGGTATAACCAAACCATAAAATAGTACTCAGCAATAAAAAGAAATGAACTATTAATATACACAAAGCCATGGATTAACCACAAAATAATTATGGTGAGTGAAAGAAGCCAGACGAAAAACAGCACATTCCACTTATACAGTAAATGGAAGCTAAAATGCAAACTAATCTACAGTGACAGAAAGTCCAATGATGGTTGCTTAGGATGAAGTGGGGGGTGGGAAGGGATGGGAAATAAGGGGTCTATGGAAACTTTGGGGAATGATAAAGATATTCATTATCCTGATCATGGTGATGGTTTTAGATGCAAATATATACGTCAAAGCTTATCATATTGCACATTTTAAATATGTGCAATTTATTGCATGTTAATTATACCTCGATAAAGATAAAAATAATTTTAATGATGTCATCTAATCAACTAATGAGTATAATTAATAATTATGACCTTGTACTTTACTCAAAGGCAACTCATGGCTTTGTTCTAATAAAACTATAGACACATGTTTACATTACTGCTGTGCAGCTAACATAAGTTCAAATTCAGGGTCTCTAAGCAAAATATTAAGTTATCACTCTGGTAACTTCATTTATTGAAAATCTGTTTTCATAGGAAAGGACAATGGCATCACAGAGAGCTGAGCTACATGGGCGTTTGAGCCTCCATCATTATCATTGCCAACCAATCCCTCCCTTCTTTGAAAGAGATATATATTATAGATATAGTTTTCCTCAACCTTATGTAAAATACTATGTTAACACAGTTTGGAGATAAGTCCTCCAGCTCCAAATGGATGGCCATCCCTAAGTCTCTCCCACATATAATTCTGAGACCCAACTGGGAGTGAACTTCTTTTTGTGACCCTTTCTACAACATGGAAATCACTTTGGTGGTTGTTATGCCTTTGATTAGCATTGATGATTATGCTGGGATTTGTTGAACATTTTGCTTCTCATTGGTATTTTCTGGTATTGCTAAGTTTCCCAAAACATAGTGTTCACATGGAACCCCAAGAGTCCTTTGCTCCCATTGAAACTTTCTTCTTCATTCAGGAGACCATCCTAATTCCATTGTACAGTTTTGCTTGACAAATGTTGGCTAGTTCACATAACAACAAGGATTAGGGAATTATTAAGGGATAAAGACTGTTTTGAAGCCAATATTACTGCCATCCAGTGCTAGAATCAATCCTGCTAAACCAACAAACTCAAAAACACTAGTTTCTTCCAGAGAGCTTTCCTTTGTCTTCTCCAAGCCCCATGATTTTGTTTCCCTAAGAGAGATTATGTTCTATTACATTTTGACAGCATCCAGATTCTCCAGATAAACTAATTTGCAATCTGGTACATTCCTGTAAACCAGGCCAACTGAGTTATTTTCAAATTACTCACCTCTTTATTGAGCTGGCAAGGCAAGCTAGCTCAATTACTAATATAAAAGTGCTGTAAGATGATGTGTTTCTTCAGTTTCAATAAAATGTTGTTTTTATTAAAGAATGAGGGTCTTTGTGTGGTCAAAAGTATTATTGACTCACACATTACGCAGAAGAAAGAATTCAGTATGCCCTTAATTCACAAGGGCATGCAGCATAATAACCAGAGGATTTAAAATCTCTTCAATATGAGTTTCAAACAATGAGTGGGTTGACGCTGTTTTTTTTTTTAATAATTAAAAGAAAAAAAAGAACAGTGATGTTTCTGTATAGAAGACATTTCCTCTTTTACAATTTACTTAACATGGAAAATTAAGCCCTCAAAAAGACCAGCAATTAAATGATGTCAGTCAATTTTTAAATAAAAAAAACAGAGTCAGGGAGCAAGGGCCAAAATCCAGAGCTGCTCTGAGTTGTTTCAGCTGTCTTTGAAAGGGCTAACTCTGTGGAGTTTTACTGACAGGTTTTAAACTGTTGTTGGACATTTTAAGATGGGTTTTGCTATAGAGAGGACGCTCTATGTAACGCACCATCCAGTTTCCTCTTTGAAACGTCCCCCCATCCCTGGGAGACAGTCCTCATCAGAACTGCCTCAGCTGAAGAGTGTCTTTCACCAAGATACACCTTCCTGAGGGAGCTCTTGACCTATTGACTGGTCGATGCTGGGGCGTATCAAGGCCAGGCCCTTGCACACCAACTACAGACAACCCTAAAGGGCTATCTCAGTTTTCAAGGTGTCTGTGAGGTCAGCGGAGGCCTTTGTTGAGGCTGGTCCCCAGTCCAACGTCTTCCCAATCCTGCTTCCTTCCCTTCCCTTCAACTGGTGTTGAACCTAAGAGCACTTGTCAATACTCTCCTCTGTCTCAGTGTTTACTTCTTCCAAAACCCTTATATTTGTTTTAATTTATTTTTTAAAAAGAATTAAACAACAAACTGGGAATACCCATATTCCCTTGGTACATTTCCCAGTAGGAATCACAAACTCTTGCTTGTGTACCTTCCAGAAAAGTCCTCTAAATCTACAACTATATACATATATAGGTATGTCACTTTTTTCTACAAGTGAGAATATGTGTTCTGCAACTTGACTAGTTTCATTTAAATATAGTTTGTATCTCTTATCATATTAGCACATACAGTTATCATCATAGTGTTGGCATGTTACTCCCCTACATAAATGTACCAGGGGATGTTTTAACCAGACTCCGCTACATGGATATGCAGTGGTTTTTGTCTTTTTTTTTCCTTTCACAAATAAAATTTCAAAGAATATACTTGAATATTTTCTTTGCCCATTTGTATAGTATTTCTGTAGGATAATTCAAAGAAGTAGAATTACTACTTAATGTGAGAATTTAAAATTTTTGAAAGCTATCATCAAAGTGCTCTCAGAGGCAGACCCAATTTAAATTAGAAAACTTCTTAAAATCAATGCAAGAGAATGCTTCTTTCCTCACACTCACATCAGCGTTTAATCTTCACCAAAAGTAATAGGTGGAAAATATTATTTTACAGGGCCCCTGCTAACTTATAGGGTGCCTATTCTATAAAGTTGTTCCCTCTGGGTTGGTGAATTAAAAGAGTTCCCTCCACTGCCACCTTCCAGGTAGACACACGCCATGCAGTACCACAGGGTTTGCCGTTCAGAACTGCATTTTCACACCTAGTCACCCCCTTAGTCAGAGGCCGTTGCAGGATGCTCAAACCGAACAATTGTACATGGCAGCCCTGGGGCCTCATTTTTCAAAACTGCATTTCTTTCATTGTGAGCAAGGTTGAACATCCTTTAACATGTTGATTGGCCATTTGTTGTTGTTGTTTTCCTTTTCTTTGTGGGTACCTGTTCTGAGCAGCTTGAAAACTTTTCAGGTATTATTTTCACCAATCTGAACAATATCACAATTAAACAGATAAATAGTAAATGATAATATCACTTTGTATTTTGCTTACTATATTTGTTCAATGTAAATTTGCTTTTAAATTTAGTGATTCTTGGCCATTAGCCCATCTGTTGCAACTAAAATTTTATATCCAAATGTATGCAGTTATTCTTCGGTTGCTGCTCTCCCACAGCACAATAGAGATAGTGTTAATAACAATAGATACCATTAATCAGGCCTCTACAATATGGCAAGGACTTCAGGAGGTAGGGTTGTTTAGTGGTCTCATTTGTACCAGCCATGCCTGATGTGTGGCCCTGACTCTGAGGTCTGATTCACACTGTTCTGATCCTTGCTCTAGCTCTTACTATCTGTGTGACTTTGGAGAATTCATTTTACCTCTCTGAAACTTAGTCTCCGTACCTACAAAATGATGATAATAATAACAGTGCCTATCTGATGGGGTTGTTGTGAGGATTAAAAGATGTAGGAAAAGCATGTGGAATGGCACTTGCTACATGGCAAGGGGTCAACAATTGTGAGCTGTGTTTACTTGGCATTTTATGTATACTGTGTAATATTCCTGATTGGTAATTAACAAAGAGGCAACAAAAAACTTCAATGTTCCTCTGTTACCAACACAAAATAATTGTTTTTGGAACTGTGGAGATGCACCAGGCGCTACCACTGGGAAAAGACTGAGAGAGAGGGAAAGCAGGAAAGGCATCCAGTCCCTCTACTTCAACCAGAATAGTTCCACTGTGGTTCCAAATAAGACCCATTATGAAAAAAGTTCCACTGTTTTTGAAAAATG
Source organism: Myrmecophaga tridactyla (assembly GCA_004026745.1). Lineage (NCBI taxonomy): Eukaryota > Metazoa > Chordata > Mammalia > Pilosa > Myrmecophagidae > Myrmecophaga > Myrmecophaga tridactyla. Next base: position 8,932 of record PVIY010064385.1, read on the forward strand.
GAAAAATCTCCAGGCCACAAGGGAAAATGCTGGCTTTCAAGGTTTTCCACACTTTTGCCTTAACCTACTTTTCCATTCTTATCTTCCTTGATACTCAGCCATGAACTCATGCTCCAATTTGCTACAATTGTGTATTTGGCTGCCTGAACACTAGGTTACTTATTCTTTAAAGATGGACATTTGTCTTTTACTTTGGTATTTTCCAAGACTAGCAAGGTGTCTGACATCTACTACATATTCAGTAAATCTTTGTTGAATCAAGAAATGAATCAATATTCTCAACATGATAAAGAGTATACATGAAAAACCGACAGCTAACATATACTCAGTGGTGAAAAACTGCAAGTTCTCCTTCTAAGATCAGGAACAAGACAAGAATGCCCACAAGAATGCCCAAGAATCACCACTGCTATACAATATTGTACTGTAAGTTCTAGCAAGAGCTATTAGACCAGGAAAATAAAAGGTATCAAAATCAGAAAGGAAGAAGTAAAACTATCAATATTCACACATGACATGATCCTACAAGAAAGCTACTGAGAGCTAATAAATGAATTCAGCAAAGTTGTGGGGTATACTATCAACACATAGAAATCAACTGTGTTTCTATACACAAGCAATGAACAAGCTGAGAAAGAAATAAATAAAATACCATAGCATCTGAGGAAGAACAAAGGATTGTCATTATTGCAAGGTGCTGAAAATAGACGATAATTAGTACTTTAAAATATCACCTTACGTGTGAGACTAAAGCAAAAAATGTTTATTTGTCACAAAATTTATATTTTGACTAGAGCATTTCCTAATATAACCCATGTAGATAGTTTGATTAAATGTCATAAGTACTTGGAATCTCAGGTAGCCACATGAGATTTTGCTGGTTTGTCCAGAGTGATGCCCCAATGAATCCCAGAATGATTTGATCAGTGACTGGAAAAATATTTGCAAGCCCCCTTCAGAGAATGGTGAGAACGGGGAGAAATTCAACTTCCCCAAGTTGAATTCTTGATATTCTCACAAGCAGTGTGGACAACCAAACCTATAGGCTGAGCCCCCAGTCTTGGGGTTTGTTCATATGAAACTTAACCCCACAAAGGATAGGTCAAGTCTACTTAAAATTTAGGCCTAAGAGTCACCCCCAAGAGGGCCTCTTCTGTTGCTCAGATGTGGCCTCTCTCTCCAGCCAACATGATGAGCAGTCTCACCACCCTCCCCCTCTCTGCGTGGGACATGACTCC
>PVIY010064386.1:0-10168 GCA_004026745.1 Myrmecophaga tridactyla
GGACCGGCTGAGACCCCACAAGAACTGTAAGTCTCCCAAACCACAGAGGCCGGCGCCCCTCCCTATGTGCACGGCAGCTGCGGAATTAATGAACGAATTTTGACCACTGAAAATAGGTCTCCAGCTGAGATAAACCTGAAATAAGAACTAAAGATACTAGGAGTTTTTGCTCTGGCAGAGAAGGGGCGGGGCTTACAGAAAAAGGAAAAAAAAAAAATCTGAGGCTTTTGGGTAAGATAGCACAAAATACTGGAAAAGAACTAGACCCTAAAAAAATAAAAGGGGGGACACAGAGCCTTGAGATACATAGAGCCACATACCAACTTAAACTTCTGACTGATTAATCCAAGGAGCAGGGCTCCTGCTCTAAAAAGGATTTTTTTTCTTCTTTTTTTCTGCTTTGTTTCTATTGCTTAACAGCTCACTTGAGAGAACTGGAAGTCTTCTCAGGCACCAGCTCTGCCCCAGGCAAGGGTGGAATTATGCTCTTCTGAGAAACAAAGGAACTAGTCAGGTGAAAGGAGATAATTTCTTAAAGACTGTACCTCCCCCAAGAAAAAGGTGGGGCCCAGCTCAGCTGGAATTCCTCCCCCAAGGAGTTCAGGACCCAGGAACTGGAAAACTGAAGCAATTAAGCAATTTGTCCATCAATGGACGAGTGGCTAAACAACATTGTATGTATACACATACAATGGAATATCACACAGCTGAGAGACAGAATAAAGTCATGAAGCATGCAACAACATCTGTGAACCCTGCAGACATTATGCTGAGTGAGATTAGCCAGACATAAAAGGACAAATACTGTATGGTCTCACTAATATGAACTAACATTAATGAGTGAACTTTGAGAGCTGAAGTTAAAAACTCCTATTTTTATCAGGTGATAGAAATAGGATAGAGATTGGGCATTTGATGCCGAAGGAATACAGATTGTGCAGCAGGACAGATAGTAAAATTCAGAAATGGACAGCACATTAGCACTTGATTGTAGCACAATAATAAGTACATTGAGTGAAGCTGAATGTGAGTGTAGTTGCTGGGGGAACGTGTGAAGCCAGAAGGCAAGATAGAGGATAAAGACCCAGACAGTATAACTTAGGAATGCCGAGAGTGGACATTGATGGTGATTAAATGTACAAATAAAAAATCATTTTTGCTTGAGGTAGAACAAATGAATGTCAACATTGCATGGTGTTGAAATGGATGGTGTACAGGAAAAAGTGCATTCAGTACAAACTAGGGTCTGTAGTCAACAGTAACATTGTAATACGTTTCCACTGAATGTAACAAAGGCTTTATGCCAAAACTAAATGTCAGCAAGCGGGTGGCATGTGGGAGGAGTATGATCTTGGTGGAAGAAAAGGAGAAGTCTTCATATAAATTATGAAGGCATAATTTTTTTATAGTGGTGAAGGCATATTTATTTACTTAGGTTGGATTGGACGATATGTGAAAACTGTTTAAAAGTCAACAGAGAGAAACAGTGCTAGAGAATATGAGGAGAAATAGAATTACCTATTTACTGTCAGTAGGGAAGCTGAGAGGTACAGCCCCTTGGGGAGTAGTGTGGTGGTTCCATAAGCTAGGGATGGCTTATGGAACTGCCACCCAGTTGCTCAGTATATACCACGAGGAACTGAGTATGGGGTCACGAATGGACATTTGCACACCGGTGTTTATGGTGGTAGTGTTCGAGAGTCACAAGTAGATGGAAGTGGCCTAAAGGTACAATGACTGAGGAATGGAAGGGGGAACTGTGGTGCATACATACAATGGACTACTGAGTGGCCACAGAAAGAAGGAAGTTGTGAGGCACTCAGCTAGATGAATGAACCTTAAGAGTTGTTGTTGAATGAAATGTCACGAGTAAAAAGACAAATATCATGCCTCAAACATATGGAGTAACTATAATATAAAAATTCAGTGAACTAAAGTTGAGGTCATAGGTTATCAGGTTGGGGCTTAATGTAAAGAGTCCTAGATTATAATCTCTTATAGCAGTCACATATATTCATGAGTTGTAACTGTTAATTCTAAATTCTGAGATAGTGAGCTGTTTGTATATAACATCATGTTTCCCAGAAACTTTGGGTATTTACCTGACACCTGAGACTCAGCATTAGAGCTTTGAAGCTGTGAAAGGCAGCAGTTCCCCATTCAGGAACTGTTTAAAAAGTTAAAAAAGTGATCAGACATCAAGTAGAGACATGAATGAAGCTGATCTGGACAGGACTAAGTATATCAGAATCCAGGCTAAAGGATGATATCATTCATGTTTTAAAACTTCAACTTCTATGCAAGACTAAAAGGAGAGATGTTTATTTGGTGCCAAATTTATATTTCGGGTAGTGCATTTTCTAATTTAACTTGTATGGTCAGTTTAGTTAACACCGAAAGTACATGGAATCTTGAATAGGGCATGAGATTTTGTTGGTTTGTCCACGTTAGTGGGATGTCCCGATAAATCCCAGAGAGATTTGGACAGTGAATAAAGAAGTATTTGCAAAGTCCCCTTGGGAGAATGGGGAGAAAGGGGGCAATGTTCAATTTTCCCATTGGGAGAATTTCTGATATCCTAGCTAGCAGTGGGGACAACCAAATCAATAGGCTGAGCCCTCCCTCAAGCTTGGGGTTTGTTCCTATGAAACTTATCTCCACAAAGGACAGACTAGGCCTTTTTAAAATCAGGACTAACGGTCACCCCCACAGACTCTCTCCGGTTGCTCAGATGGGGCCTCTCTCCCGCTCAGCCAATATGGCAAGCACTCACCACCCTCCCTCTATGTGGGACACGACTCCCAGGGGTGCAAACCTTCCTGGCAATATGGGACAGAAATCCCAGGATGATACGGGACCTGGCATCATGGAATTGAGAAAACCTTCTTGACCACAAGGGGGAGGAGAGAAATGAGACAAAATAAAGTGTCAGTGGTTGAGAGATTTCAAACAGAGTTGAGAGGTTATCCTGGAGGTTATTCTTACACATTATATAGAGATTCCTTTTTTTTAGTTATAGGTATATTGGAGTGGCTGGAGGAAAGCCCCTGAACTATAGAGCTGTGTTCCAATAGCCTTGTTTCTTGATGACTGTATAATGATACAGCTTTTACAGTGTGACTATATGATTGTGAAAACCTTGTGTCTGATGCTCCTTTTAACTAGAGTATGGACAGATGAGTTAAAAAATATGGATAAAAAATAAACAAATAATACAGGGAACAAAGATTAAAATAAATACTAGTGGTCAGTGAGAGGGAAGGGTGAGGGGTATGGTATGTATGAGTTTTTCTTTTTCTGGAGTAATGTAAATGTTCAAAAAAAGATCATGGCAATGAATTCACAACTATGGGATGATATTGTGAGCCACTGATTGTATACCATATGTGGAATGTTTATATGTTAAGAATGTTTGTGTGTTTGCATGTTGTTTTATTAATAAAAATACTTAAAAATAGGAATTGTGGATGAAAAACCATCATCTTACTTATTTCATCAACCAGCAATTTACTATAGATACCATCTCCAGGATCACTTCAGCTCTAAAATTACATATATATATATATATATATAATTTTATTTTAACTTATCATTTAAAACAACATGGGTAAGAATTTATTCTTTAAGAAGGAGATGTCTAAGAGAAAGAGAGAAGGGAATTTCTTTAAGTTTATAGTCATACAAACTTGGACTACATTTTCTTTAAAATAAAAGACCTACATTTAAAATGCCAGCCAGGGTACTTGTGTGATCAGGAATTACAAAGAGATCTGCCATCTCCTAGACGACTCTGCTATAGACCCAGGGCCCTGTGCTCATTCATCCCAGTAAAGGAGATGAGGACCCAGTGCTAGTTCAGCCTCTGCGAAGGTGCTTGCCCTGGCTGTGACAGAGGGGCTGAGCCTCAAGGCTGCCTGCTGCTCTCAAGGTGGGGGGCAGCGGACAGGTGTGTTACCTTCATCCAGGAGCCGGGAGAGCATGGATGGCCTGAACCCCGCAGGGATGGCGCCCAGTGTGGTCAGCGCGTCAACAGTGCTTATCTGCTGCAGAGAGGGGAAAGCAAAGTTGATTTGCATCTTTTCATTCATGTTTCCTCACCTCTAGAATAATTCTCTTTACTATTACAACCCAAAAAAGGAAAACACAAACGTACAGAATCGAGTGGAAGACTGTAGCAACTTAACACCCGTTCCCGAGAGGCTGCCTCACTGCCGGCCGGCCTCCCCTGGACCTCTCCTGCAGGCAGCGCCCAGCGTGTTGAGCCTGGCACTCCAGACCAGCCGCATCCTACACACTCTCTTCAAAACGCTCCTGCTCCTGTCCCATCCCACAGCGGGCGACACGCAACAGATGCGCAAACATCATAAACCAATGTGCACCGATTCTTAGCTGCTTTTACATGTGTGTGCACATGCAATACACACACTTGCACATTTGCATTCATAAAAGTGATACGCACACTAACAGGTGGGAGGATACTTACTAAGCCATTAACAGGGACTGATTATGAGGGTGGGACTAGACGCAAAGAAAGTACAGGGGGGACTCTCATGGTGTCAGGCATTTTTAAAAAATGATAGAATCGTGGATAATATTTACTTTTTTTTGCACAAGTTCAAATTATATATATATGTTGGGGGGATCTTTTAAAAATATTTTTATTGATAAACAACATACAAACACAAGCACTGTTAACATACAAACATTCCATACACAGTCTACAATCAGTGGCTCACAATATCATCACATAGTTGTATATTCATCACCATGATCATTTCTTAGAACATTTGCATCACTCCAGAAAACAAAATGAAAAGAAAAAAGAAAAAAAAAACCTCATACATACCATACCCCTTACCCCTCCCTCTCATTGACCACTAGTATTTCCATCTACCCAATTTATTTAAACATTTGTTCCCCCTATTATTTATTTTTAATCCATATTTTTTACTCATCTGTCCATATCGTAGGTAAAAGGAGCATCAGACACAAGGTTTTCACAATCACATGCCACACTGCAAAAGCTATATCGTTATACAAACATCTCAAGAAACATGGCTACTGGAACACAGCTCTACAGTTTCAGGCACTTCCCTTTAGCCTCTTTAATACACCTTAAACTAAAAGGGGATCTCTAAAAAATGCATAAGAATAACCTCCAGGATAACTTCTCAACTCTGTTTGAAATCTCTCAGCCACTGACACTTTGTCTCATTTCTCTCTTCACCCTTGTGGTCAAGGTTTTCTTAATCCCTTGAACCCAGGTCTGATCTCATCCCAGGATTTCTGTCCCATGTTGCCAGGGAGGTTTATACCCCTGGGAGTCAGGTCCCACATACAGGGGAGGGTGGTGAGTTTGCTTGTCGTGTTGGCTGAGAGAAAGAGAGGCCCCATCTGAGCAACAAAAGAGGTTCCCTTGGGGTGACTCTTAGGCCTAATTTTAAGTAGGCTTGACCTATCCTTTGTGGGGTTAAGTTTCATATGAACAAACCCCAAGATTGGGGGCTCAGCCTATTGCTTTGGTTGTCTCCACTGCTTGTGAGATAATCAGGAATTCTCCAAATGGGGAAGCTGAATTTTCCCCCTTTCTTGCCATTCCCCTAAGGGGCCTTTGGAAATACTTCTATATTCACTATTCAAATTAATCATCTATCTTTCCTTCTGGTTTCATACTTACCCCCAGCCCTCCTCCCTCTATCATTTTCACATTCAGCTTCATTCAGTCTTCTAATATTATTGTGCTACAACTAGGTAATATTGTGCTATCCATTTCTGAATTTTTACAATCAGTCCTGATGTACAATCTATATCTCTTCAGTTTCAATTACCCAAAATCTACCCTATTTCTATCTCCTGATGGTCTCTGTTCTTATCTGAAATTCTCCAAGTTCATTCATTAATGTCAGTTCATATCAGTGAGACCATACGTATTTGTCCTTTTGTTTCTGGCTAATCTCACTCAGCATAATGTTCTCAAGGTCCATCCATGTTGTTACATACTCCATAACTTTATTCTCTCTTAGCCACTTGTCTGTTGATGGACATTTTGGCTGCTTCCATCTCTAGGCAATGGTAAATAATGCTGCTATAAACACTGGTGTGTAAATGTCCATTTGTCCTTGCCCTCATGTCCTCCGAGTAGATACCTAACAATGGTATTGCCGGGTCATACGGCAATTCTATATTTAGCTTCCTGAGGATTCGCCAAACTGCCTTCCACAGCGGTTGTACCATTTGACATTCCCACCAACAGTGGATAAGTGTGCCTCTTTCTCCACATTCTCTCCAGCACTTGTCGTTTTCTGTTTTATTGATAATGACCATTCTGGTGGGTGTGAGATGATATCTCATTGTGGTTTTGATTTGCATTTTCCTAATAGCCAGGGAAGTTGAGCATCTTTTCATGTGCCTTTTAGCCGTTTGTATTTCCTCTTCTGAGAAGTATCAGTTCATATCTCTTGCCCATTTTTTAATTGGGTTGTCTTTTTGTTGTTGAGCTGAACAACCTCTTTATATATTCTGGATACTAGACTCTTTTCTGATGTACCATTTCCAAACATTGTCTCCCATTGTGTAAGCTGTCTTTTTACTTTCTTGATAAAGTTCTTTGATGTACAGAACTGTTTAATTTTGAGGAGTTCCCATTTATTTCTTTCTTCAGTGCTCATGCTTTAGGTGTAAGGTCTAGGAAACCACCTCGTATTATAAGATTTATAAGATATTTCCCTACATTTTCTTCTAAAAGTTTTATGGTATTAGATCTGATGTTTAGGTCGTTGATCCAGTTTGAGCTAGTTTTTGCATAGGGTATGAGATATGGATCCTCTTTCATTCTTTTGCATGTAGATATCCAGTTCTCCAAGCAGCATTTATTGAAGAGATTGTTCTGTCCCAGGTGAGTTGGCTTGACTGCCTTACCAAAGATCAACTGTCCATAGATGAGAGGGTCTATATCTGAACACTCCATTGGTCAGTATATCTGCTTTTATGCCAGTACCATGCTATTTTGATCACTGTAGCTTCGAAAAACGCTTTAAAGTCAGGTAGTGTGAGACTTCCCACGTCATTTTTCTTTCTCAGGATATTTTTAGCTATTTCGGGCACCCTGCCCTTCCAGTTATACTTGGTTATTGGTTTTTCTATTTCTGAAAAGTAAGTTTTAGAGATTTTAATTGGTATTGCATTGAATCTATAAATCAATTTAGGTAGAACTGACACCTTAACTATATTTAGTCTTCCAATCTGTGATCACAGTATGCCCTTTCATTTATTTAGGTCTTCTGTGATTTCTTTTAGCAATTTCTTGTAGTTTTCGTTGTATAGGTCTTTTATATCCTTAAATTTTTTACTAAATATTTCATTCTTTTGGTTGCAATTGTAAATGGAATTTTTTTTCTTGATTTCCCCCTCAGATTGTTCATTACTAATGTACAGAAACACTGCAGATTTTTGAGTATTTATCTTAGTAACCTGCCATTTTGTTGTACTCATTTATTAGCTCTAATAGTATTGTTGTGGAATTTTCGGGGTTTTTAACATATGGTATTGTATCATCTGCAAACAATGAGAGTTTTACTTCCTCCTTTCCAATTCTGATGCCTTGTATTTCTTTTTCTTGTCTAATTGCTCTGGCCAGAGCTTCCAACACAATGTTGAATAACAGTGGTGACAGTGGACATCCTTGCCATGTTCCTGATCTTAGGGGGAAAGTTTCAGTCTTTCCTCATTAAGGATGATGTTGGCTGTGGGTTTTTCATATATTCCGTTTATTATATTGAGGAAGTTCCTTTCTCTTCTTATCCTTTGAAGTATTTTCAACAAGATAAGAAAGTGTTCTTATTCTTTGAAGTGTTTTCTTTTTGGGGAGCTTCTTAATGACAGATTCAGTTTCTTTACTTGTGATCGGTTTGTTGAGGTTGTCTATTTCTTTGAGTCAATGTTGGTTGTTCATGCCTTTCTAGGAAGTTGTCCATTTCATCTACGTTTTCTAGTTCATTAGCATAAAGTTGCTCATAGTATCCTCTCATTACCTCCTTTATTTCTGTGAGGTCAGAGGTTATGTCTCCTCTTCCATTTCTGATTTTATTTATTTGCATCCTCTCTCTTCTTTTTGTCAACCTAGCTAAGGGTCCACCAATCTTACTGACTTTCCCATAGAACGAACTTCTGGTTTTGCTGATTTTCTTGATTGTTTTCATGTTCTCAGTTTCATTTATTTCTGCTCTAATCTTCATTATTTCTTTCCTTTTGTTTGCTTTGGGGTTAGTTTGCTGTTCTTTCTCTAGTTCTTCCAAGCAAACAGTTAATTCCTTGATTTCTGCTCTTTCTTCTTTTTTGTTATAGGCATTTAGAACAATAAATTTCCCTCTTAGCACTACCTTTGCCACATCCCATAAATTTTTATATGTTGTGTTTTCATTTTCATTTGCCTTGAGATATTTACTGATTTCTCTTGTAATTTCTTTCTTGACCCACTGGTTGTTTATGAGTGTGTTTGTTGCTGAGCCTCCATATATGTGTGAATTTTCTGGCCCTCTGCCTATTATTGATTTCCAATTTCATTGTTTTATAATCTGAGAAAGTGTTTTGTATGATTTCAATCTTTTAAATTTTATTGAGACTTGCTTTGTGAACAAGCATATGGTCTGTGCTTGAGAATATCCACGAGCATCTGAGAAAAAGGTATAGCCTGCTGTTGTGGGGTATAATGTTCTATAAATGTCTGTTAACCCTAGTTTGTTTATTGTATTATTCAAATTCTCTGTTTCTTTATTGATCCTCTGTCTAGATGTTCTGTCCATTGATGAGAGGAGGGAATTGAAGTCTCCAACTATTATGGCAGATGTGTCTATTTCTCTTTTCAATGTATGCCTCATGTATTTTGGGGCACTCTGGCCTGGTGCATAAATATTTATGATCGTTATGTCTTCTTGTTGAATTGTTCCCTTTATTAATACATAGTGTCCTTCTTTGTTTCTTTTAATTTTTTTACATTTGAAGTCTAATTTGTTGGATATTAGTAAGCTACTCTTGCTCTCTTCTGATTATTGTTTGAATGAAATATCTTTTCCCAACCTTTCACTTTCAACCTATGTTTATCCTTGGGTCTAAAATGCATCTCCTGTAGACAGCATATAGATGGGTCCTGTTTTTTAATCCATTCTGCCAGTCTATGTCTTTTGATTGGGGAGTTTAATCCATTAACATTTAGTGTTATTACTGTAAGGGCTATACTTTCTTCTACCATTGTGCCTTTTGGATTTTATATCTAATTTTTCTTCTTTTGAACTTTAGTGATAGTCTTCATTTCTACACTCTTCTCTATACCCTTCTCTCCTGTCTTTTCCTATCTGCCTCTAGTGCTCCCTTTAGTATTTCTTGCAGAGCCGGTCTCTTGGTCACAAATTCTCTCAGCGATTTTTTGGTCTGAAAATGTTTTAATTTCCCCTTCACTGTTTTTTTTTTTGAAAGTGCAGGTACTGGGAAGCGAACCCAGGTCTACAGCAGCATAGCAGGTTAGAACTCTGCCTGCTGAGCCACCGTGGCCCTCCCCCTCATTTTTGAAGGACAATTTTGCTGGATATAGAATTCTTGGTTGGCAAATTTTCTCATTTAGTATCTTAAATATATCATACTACTCTCTTCTTGCTGCCATAGTTTCTGTTGAGAAGTCTACACATAGTCCTATTGGGCTTCCCTTGTATGTGATGGATTGCTTTTCTCTTGCTTTCAAAATTTTCTCTTTCTCTTTATCATCTGACATTCTGATTAGTAAGTATCTTGGAGTGTGTCTATTTGGATCTATTGTTTGGGGTATGATGCACTTCTTGGATCTGTAATTTTATAAGAGCTGGGAAGTTTTCAGTGATTATTTCCTCCATTAGTTTTTCTCCTCTTTTTCCCTTCTTTTCTCCTCCTGGGACACCCACAACACGTATATTCATGCGCTTCATATTGTCATTCAATTCCCTGAGTCCCTGCTCATATTTTCCCATTCTTTTCCCTATATATTTTTTTATAAACTTTTTTATTAATTAAAAAACTTAACAAAAGAATATTAAAATATCATTCCATTCTACATATACAATCAGTAATTCTTAATATTATCACATAGTTGCATATTCATCATTTCTTAGAACATTTGCATCGATTTAGAAAAAGAAATAAA
>PVIY010064387.1:0-10169 GCA_004026745.1 Myrmecophaga tridactyla
CCCAATTTAAAAGTGGACAAAAGACATGGACAGACACTTTTCAAAAGACAAAATGCAAATGGGTAAAAAACATGAAAAGGTGCTCAACTTCACTGGCTATTCTGAAAATGTGAGTCAAAACCACAATGACCTATATCTCACACCTACTAGATTGGCTAAGGGCAAAAAATGGTGTATATATATTATGGCATAATGAAGGGCTTCAGGAACAATGAAATTGTGTGGCATGAAACTAGGAGAATGAACCCTTAAACAATTATGCTGAACTATATAAGCCAGAAAAAAGTGGACAAACAGTGTATGACTTCACTAATATAAGCTAACTATAATGAGCATACTCTGAGGGTTGAATTCCAGTGCATAGGTTATCAGGATATAGAAAGTGGGCAGAGATTGGGCAATCAATGTTTAAGGAGTACAGAATGCTCAAATGAAGCTCATTATAAAGGTTTCCAGATTGTACATTCTTACATCAGTCACATTTACTCCTGAGTATTACTATAATTTGTAAATTCTGCATGCTGTGCTCTTTGTGTATAACCTGGTCGTTCCCTGGAACATTGGATATCTTCAGGACACCTGAAACTCAAAATTAGAATTCTGCAGCTCTGAAAGTCAGCATTACTTCATACAACAACTGTTAAAGAAGCTGAAAAAAAGATCTCTCTCCAATTAGAGGTATTATTTTAATGGACATGGTTAGGACTAAGGCAAATGAAAATACAGGGTAAAGGAAGATATCCTCTGCATTGTAAATTTCACACCCTTGAGAGACCCAAGTAAGAGATGTTAATTTGATCCAAACTTTAAATTTTCTGTAGCACATTATCTAATGTTACCTGTGCAGTCTGTTTATTTAAACAACCTAATTACACTGAACCTAGAACAAGGAATGAAATTATTTTATTCTGTAAAATACAGACACAATTCAGAGTATTTGGGGCAGAAAATGAAAACGTATTTGCAAAGTCAACCTGAGGGACTGGGGAAAAATGTGGAACTAGTAACTTCCCCACTTGAGGAATTCCTGATATTCTCTCAAGTATTAAGGACTCCAAATTTGTAAGCCAAGCCCTCAATATTGCCCTCATGAAACTTATTTCTGCATTTGTGATAAAGGCCTGCATGTAATTATACCAAGAAAACTTCTCTTCTTGCTCGTATGTGGCCTTTCTCTTTAAATCAACTCTGAAACTAAACTCATTCCCTGCCCTGCTATGTGAGACATGACTCCCAGAGGTGTAGGACTACCTGGCAATGTGGAACATTACTCACAAGGATGATCCTGGCCCTGGCATTGTGAGATTGAGAATGACCAAACAAAGAAAAAGCAATGGGACAAATTAATGTTTCAGTAGCTAAAAATTTTCAAATATAGTGGAAATGTCATTCTGGAGCTACTATTAAGCAAACTCTAGCCAGATATCACAAACTACCACAGTATGCCATGTCCCAACAAATAGTATTCCTGAAAAACCTAGGGAATGCCTTACATAGGCTTCTTTGTAAGTCTCTATAAAAGCTTTTCTTAGTGAGTTTATTTTCTCAGAAACTTAAGGTCTCCAGATTGATCATAGGTCAGATATGGCCTGAAACCCTTAGGTACCTTTCTCTTCAAGAACAACAGTGACATCAATTTCTCTATCCCAGAAAGTCAACACCCCTTCCAGCAGGAAGACGTTAAAATTGTCATTGCACAGGTATTCTTGAAAATTGAGAGAAAGCTCAAACTGAGAAATTAGGATTAAACAAGTGGCTGCTACTACTGACTCATTATACAGATATTTCTTTTTAGAGTCTAGTGTTTTATATATATATATATATATATATATATATTTTTTTTTTTTTGCATGGGCAAGCAGCAGAAATCCAACCTGGATCTCCAGGATGGCAGGCAAGAACTCTGCCCCTGAGCCACAGTGGCCCACCTGAGTCTAGTGTTTTAGAATAGCCAAAAGGAAATATGAGCTTGTTGAACTGTAATACGGTAGCCCTGATCTTTAATAATGATTGTTTAACTATATTAAATAGTTAAATAGAAAGTCAGTTTCCCTGTGTTTATGGATAGTTTATATGGATGTATTTCTGGGTGTTTCTGTTTTATTTTATATATATCTTCCCTGTGTGTATGGTTCGTATGGATGTATTTCTGGATGTTTCTGGATATATATCTGGATATATATATATCTGTCAGTACTACATGGTTTTAGTTAACCTACTTCTATTGTAAGACTTAAAATTGGGTATATCACAATACTAGTGGTCAATAAGAAGAAGGGGTAAGGGATGTGGGGTTTACATGGATTTTCTTTTTTCTTTTGATGGCTTTTTTCTGCAGTAATGCAAATGTTCTCAAAATGATCATGATGATGAATACACAACTATGTGATAATATTGTGAAGGATTGATTGCATACATTGGGTGGATTTATGGTTGGTGAGGATATCTCAATAGAAACATTAAAAATTTTTAAATGAAAGGATTGAAAATGATATTACCCACAAGCAGTAACCAAAATATCCAGAGTAGCTATGCTAATATTAGACAAAATAGACTTAAAATGCAGAAGCATTATAAGAGAAAAAGAAAGATACTATATATTAATAAGAGGGGTATTTCATAAAGAAGAAATAACAAACATAAAGGTTTATGCTCCTAATCAAGGTGCTCCGATGCACACGAGTCAAACATTGACAAAACTGAAGAGAGTTATAGATGACTTTACAATAATACTGGGAGGCTTCAACGCACCACTCTCTCCAATAAGTAGTACATCTAAACAGAGCATCAATAAAGAAACAGAGAACTTAAATGATATGATAAATGAACTAGATCTAATAGTCATAAATAGAACACTGCACCCAAAAACAGCAGGGCTTGCATTCTTCTCAAGTGCTAATGGAATATTCTCCAGTATAGACCATGCTTTGAGGCACAAAACAGGTCTTAATAAATTTTAAAAGATTGCAATTATACAAAGCACTTTATCTGATCATAATGGAATGAGCTAAAATCAACAACAAATGGAGAACTGGAAAATACACAAATATATGGAGTTAAGCAACAAGGTCTTAAATAATCAGTGCTTCAAAGAAGAAATTGCAAGAGAAATCAATCAATATCTTGAGGTGAATAAAAATGAGAACATCAATAAATATCAAAATTTATGGGATGACATGAAGGCAGTGCTGAGGGAAATGTATAGCCCTAAAACTTCATTAATGAGGAAGAAAGAACTATAATCATGACCTAACTGAGCAGCTGGAGAAAATATAAAAAGAACACAAACTAATTGTAAAGCAAGTAGAAAGAAAGAAACAACAAAGATTAGAGCAAAAATGAATGAAATGAAGAATAAGAAAGCTAAATAAAATTAATGACAAAAAATGGTTCTTTGAGAGGTTCAATAGACTTGACAAATGCTTAGCTAGTGTGACAAACACAAAATGAAGGAGCTGCAGATAAATAAATCAGAAAGGAGAGATGGGGCACTACCATGGATCCTGAAAAAATAAAAACTGTCAAAAGAGATTACTATGAATGACTATGTCAACAAAGTAGACAACTTAGATAAAAAGGAATCCCCCTATTAAACACATGTACAATCTACACTGAATCTAGGAGAAATACAATACCTCACAAGCCAATCAGAAGTAAAAATTACTCAGCTATCAAACCTCTACCAACAAAGAAAAGCCTAGGACCAGATGGCTTCACAGGCAAATTTTAACAAGCATTCTAAAAAGAATTAATACCATTCCTGCTCAAACTCCCCCAAAAACTAAAGTTGAGGAATCACTTCCTAACTCATTCTATGAAGCCCACATCACCTTGATATGAAAACCAGAACATGATACTACAAGGAAAGAAAACTTCATACAATCTCTCTAATGTAGACACAAAAATCCTCAACAAAATACTTTTAAATCAGATACAACAGCATATTAAAAAAATTATACACTATGACCAAGCAAGTTTTATTTCAGGTATAAAAGGGTGGTTCAACACAAGAAAATAAAAGAAACCAAAAGGGAAAAAACACATGATCACCTCAATTGATACAGAAAAGGAATTTGGAAAATCTAGCATCCTTCATTATAAAAAATATGTCAAAAGGTAGGAATCAAAGTAAACCTCCTCAACATGATAAAGGCATATATGAAAAGCCCACAACTAACATCATACTCAACAAAGACTGAAAGCTTTCCCCTAAGATCTGGAAAAAGACAAGAATACCCACTGTCACCACTATTATTCAACATTGTCCTAGAAGTTCTGGCTAAAGCAAATAGGCAAGAAAAAGAAAAAAGGCATCCAAATTGGAAAGGAAGATGCGAATCTGGCACTATTTAGATGACATGATCCTATATTCAGAAGACCTTGGAAAATGGCAGCAAAGCTACTAAAGTTAATATGTAAGTTCAGCAAAGTGGCAAGATCAACATGCAAAAATCAGTGGTGTTTCCATACACTGATTATGAGATTAACTCTCATTACCATAACCAGATTTCATCTGAGGAGATAATAAAGGAAAAATTCAATTTACAATAACAAATAAAAGAATTAACTATCTAGGAACAATCATAACCAAGGATGTAAAAGACTTATTTATAGAAATCTACAAAATATTGTCAAAGAAATTAAAGAATACCTAAAGCATCGGCAAATCATTGAATTTTTTCTTTTGACATAAAAGCTATAAATTTCCAATTCAGCAATGTTTTCATTTCATCACAAATTTTAATATATCAGAATTGTCTCATTTAGTTTAAAGGATTTCACATACAATCTCCCTTGTGATTTCTTCTTTGAAACTATTAAGAAATATTATGCTTAAATTCCGAGTGTTTGGGCTATTCTGGATATTTTACAGTTTTTTTATTTCTAAGTTAATTACATTGTACTGAGAGTACATACTTTATTAAAATGGAAGTCTTGAAGTATTTTGAGATTCATATTACACTCTTCTAGCTTTTTTGTATGGTATATCCTTTTACATTTGGTATTTTGAGTGTATGTATTGAAAATAACAGAAGTTGAGCCTTGATTTTAATAGTTTGAAAATCTCTGCTTTTTAATCAGAATGTTTAGCTATTTTGTTTAATATAATTGAGATATTAGTGGTAAGATCTACCATTTCAGTAGGCATTTTCTATTTATCCCATCTCTCCCATTTCTATATATCCCAACTATGGTACTTATAGCCATCCTCTCTTTCTTCATCTGGATTAGAAAGATTACATTTTTGTTATTCCATTTTGTTTATTCTATTCAGCTTTTATTTACACCTTTTTGCCTTTTGCGTGATTGTTTTGAGATTTAAATAGGTAATTACCACAATATACTTAGTAAATAATGTATTGCATTATATAAAATATAAAAGTTTGTGTGCTGGTTTGAAACTGTTATGTACACCAGAAAAGCCATGTTTTTTTTTAAAAAAACTGATCTAATATTATAGGGTTGAACCTCTTGATTAGGTTATTTCCACGGAGACATGACAACACCCAATTGTGGGCATGACCTATTGATTAGATTATTTTCATGGAGAAGGCTTCACTCATTCAAGGTGGATCTTGATTACTTAACAGGAGCTCTTTAAAAGGGGTAACATTTTAGAGAAAGCTCAGATCCAGACATTTGGAGATGCTGGCAGTGCCCACAGAGATGCTTAGAGAAGCCAAATGAAACCAGGACACAGCAGTTGAGAAGGAAGAAATCTCTGGCCCTGGGAGGTGCTAAGCTAAGAGATGGAGCACAGAGTTCTTCTTAGAGTTCTTCCCAAAGATTCTTAGAGAGAAAGCCACTGAAATCAGAGGTTGGGAGCAACAAACTGGGAGCTAGGACCTCAGATGCCAGCTATGTCTTCCCATACAACAGACATTGGCTTTTCTTTGCAGGTAAGATATCTTCCTCTGAATACCTTAGTTTGGACATTCTTAAGGCCTTAGAATTGTAGCTTAATAAATCTCCTTTATAAAAGCCTATGCATTTCTGTTTTTTGTGTGTGTGTTCCAGCAGCATTAGCAAACTGAAACAGATTTTGTGAACAGGAATGGGATGCTCTGATTTGCAAATACCAAACACGTTGGGACAGATTTTTGCATGGTTAAGTGGAACTTTCTGAAAGAATTTGAGGAACATAAAGGAAGGGCCTAGAATGCTTTGAAGTACTGTACGTAGAAATATACATGCTAAAGGTGCTTCCAATGAGTACTTAGACCAAAATAATGCAGGTGTTACTGTAAACTAGAAGGAAAATGATCCCTGCTTTAAAGCAGCAGAGAATTTGGCAAAATTGATTCTTGGTGTTGGATGGAAGGCAGATATTAAACTAACCACCAGGATACTTAGCTGAAGAAATTTTCAGATGAAATGTAGAAACTATTCCTGAAAATCAAGACAGAAGGCCTGCCCTCTGCTTCTACCTCTAATAAATTGGAGTACATTCCTTCACAATTGGGGAGACCCTCATTGCAACTGTTCTGCTATGAGGAGCTTTTGTGTGTGCACCACAAATGGAAGACAGTGCATGCACTGCCTGGATGCTTGGAAAGAGCAGAGCCAAAAGAAAGGTGGTCTCCTCATGGTTGCAATTCTCACCTTGGCATTTGGATAGAACATAGCCACTGTATAAGCTCTTGGGAAGGGTGGGACTGCTGCTTGCTCAAGGCCTGAGGATGAAAAATGACTTTCAGACTGAAATCTAATGGAATTGGCTCTGCAGTTGTTTGGAATAGTTTGGGTCTGATGACCCTTGTTTTTCTTTTGATTCTCCCTATGACAATGTGAATGTTTATCCTGTGACTGTCACTCCTTTGTATATTGGAAGAAAATACCTGATTCCAAGTTTCACAGTTCCACAACCAGAGGAGAACTTTGCTTTAGAACAGACCAGGCCTGTAACTGACTTTCATAAGATTTTTTAATGTTTTTGACTTGGGATTGTATTTGTATTGTTTGAAAATGTGTTAAGACAAACTATCACAAAGAACATATTTGATAGAATGTATGTAGTTTCTAAATGGAAAGAACATGTCTTTTGGGGTCTAGAGTGTGAAATGTTCTGGTTTGAAACTGTTATGTATCCAAGAAAAGCCATGTTCTTTAAATCTTAATTCAATCTTGTTGGGGGCAGAGCAGATTTGTCACATTAGCCTAGCCCTATAAAAAATGTTAAAGGGAGTTCATTAAAGTGAAAGTAAAAGATGCTAGATATAGACAGATGCCTCATGATGAAATTAAAATCTCCAGTAGAGGTAATGGCATGGAAGAATATGAATGATGCAGTAATGTATTTCTGGTTCATAACTCCACTTTTTACTTCCAATGGACTAAAATTCAAATGCATAAAAAGTATGATAAATCCACTGTTTTGTACTTATAATGTATAAATATGCATGTTAAGGCAAGAAAAACGTAGGGGGAATAAGAATGCTATAGAAACACAATTTTTGCATGCTATTGAGTTTAAGTAGTATCAAATCATATTGTTATAGATTTAGGATGTTAAAAGTTTAAGCCCACAGAAACTACAAAGAACATATCAGAAAAATATGCACAGAAGGAAGTGCATAGGGATTTTAAAGGGTTCAACATAAAATATCGACTAAAAAAAATTAAACATTAATGGAAGAATGAAGAGACTAAAAATGCACAAGACTAACAAAAACCAAAGAGCAAAATGTCAGAAGAAAGTTATGCATTATCAGTGATTAGTTTAAATGTACATGTAAATGTGTTAATTCTTTACTCCATAGGCAGATTGACAGAATGGGTCAAAAAGCACAACCTAAATATATGCTATTTACAAGAGATTCACTTTAAATTCAAAGGCACAAACAGATTGAAAGTGAAAAGATGGATAAAACGTTTCCATTCAAATAGTAATCAAATGAAAGTTGGGATGGCTATGGTAGTGATAAGAGCAACAGGTTTTAAGTTTAAAAACAGTTAAATGAGATAAGCAAGAACATTATATTTTGATAAGTGGGTCAGATTATAAAGAAAATATAATTAATTATAAACATATATGAACCTAACAAAAGTCCCAAAATATATATGCAAATTCTGACAATTTAGAGTAAAAAAAGAGAAGCAATATAAAGTACTACATTAATAGTAGGAGAATTTTATATGCCTGAATAGATAGGGATCTCTAGAGAAACAGAATCAGCAGGAGATATCCATAGATATTAAATTTGTAACCATGGGGATGTAGAGCCCAAGGTCTGTAAGACAGGTCACAAGCTGGTAACTCCAATGAAGTTCCTCAACAAACTCTAAGGAAAGGTTGGCTGGACAACCACGGGAATGGAAGAGTCCAAAATCCATAGGGCATGAAGCTGACAATTCCAATGAAGGGACCGGATGAATTCCACAGGAGAGACTCACTGGCTGAAGCAGGAGGAGTGACTATCTCTTCTGAATCCTCTTTAAAAGACTTCTGGTGATTAAGTTAAGCATTACTCATTGTAGAAGGCACTCCCCTTAGCTGATTACAAATGCTATCAGCTTTGGATGCAGCCAGCATAATCATGATTTAATTCCATGAAATGTTCTCATAGTAAAAGACAGGCCAGCACTTGCCCAACCACATGACCAGGCACCACCACCTGGCCAAGTTGACACATGAACCTGACTATGATAGTCCATCCCTTGTCAACTTTGCACCTATACACATCTCCTTAAATGATACTTAATTTCTAAATAGAAAACAATAACAGACACATTTTTTTCCTCACCTAACAATGCCCAACCGTCCCACGTACAACCAGACATGCATTAACCCTCCCCAGAATAGGGAGGCTTTTTCTACAACTTAAATACTATAACATGAATAAAACAGCATTACAGTTCTTGCTTCTGCAACTGATCACATGGTCGTAGTTCATATTTATCACTACCTTCTTCCACTACTCATTCCATATTCCCTTTACCCTCATAAACACTTCAGATGGACATGGTTCTTTGTCTGGTGGGGTAAACCAAATCTTCCTCTGTGAAGTTTTAGAGACATTGGTAGTCCTGCCTAGATTAGGTTGTTGCAGTTCTCCATTAATTTTAATCACAGGGCCACGGTAGTACTGAAAGTCATGCTAGGGGATGTATAGTCCAAAAAAACCCTTCTTTACCTCCATTGTGTATTTGTACTACTATTTCCCCCTGATAGTCATGGTCAATCACCCCAGCAAGTAAAGTAATCCCTTTCTTGTCTTGTTTATCCATGGGCATGAGTAGCACAAAGTGACCAGGTGGCAGTCTTGGATTCCAATTCAATGGAATCATTGTTCTTTCTCCTGGTGGAAGCACTCCCCCTTGTGGAACTAAAACCTGTAGGCAAGCAGAGCTCAAAGTTACAGGGACAGGAAGCAAAAATTTTCCTTGTGGATCACTAAAGGTAAAAGTGTATGGTACCACTCCCATTTCCACCCATCTTGGTTCGTGGACCACATGGATCCTGGCTATGGGAGAAACAGCACCATGCAGTGGATAGTGATGTGAGTATACACAGCTTCCTGGAGAACATCACCCAGGCCCTGCAAGGTATTGCCACCTACTTGGCACCATAATTGAGTTCTCAAAAGGTCATTCCACTGTTCTATCAATCCAGCTGCTTCTTGATGATGGGGAACATGATAGAACCAGAGAATTCCACAAGCATGTCCCCATTCCCACATTTAATTTGTTATGAAGTGGGTTCCTTGATCAGAAGCAATGCTAAATGGAATACCATGATGATGGATAAGACATTCTATAAGTCCACAGATGGTAGTTTTGGTAGAAGCATTGCTTGCAGGGAAAGCAAACCCATATCCTGTGTATGTGTTTATTCCAGTTAGAACAAATCAGTGCCACTTCCATGATGGAAGTGGCCCAATGTAATCAATTTGCCACTATGTAGCCGGCTGATCACCTTGGGGAATGGTGCCATATCAGGGGCTAAGTGCGGGTCTCTACTGCTGGAAGATTGGGCACTCAGCAGTAGCCATAGTCAGATCAGCCTTGGTGGGGAAAACCATGTTGCTGAGCCCATGCATAATCTCAATCCCTACCACCATGACCACTTTATTCATGAGACCATTGGGTAATGACAGGATTTGCTGGGGAAGAGGCTGGCTGGTATCCACAGAACGGGCCATCTTATCCACTTGATTATTAAAATTTTC
>PVIY010064388.1:0-10166 GCA_004026745.1 Myrmecophaga tridactyla
TGGGCGCCTCCGGTGCGGAAGTGACCGTGTGTGCCTGTGCCTGTGAGCCTGCGGTGCGGGAGTGACTACGTGTGCCTGTGCGCGTGTGCCTGTGAGCCTGCGGTGCGGGAGTGACCGCGTGTGCTTGTGCGCCTGTGCCTGTGAGCCCGCGTGTGCTTGTGCGGGGCGGAGCAGAAGGATGGGGGTACCTAATAGGAAAGCTTCAGCTTTGCAATAACTTAAACAGCTCATCGTTTTTAAAAATCAGTACATAAACAGTCTCATTGTTAAACAGTTCTAATGTTCGAATAGAAATACTGTATTTTGGCCAGTAGGTTTTTGGAATGTTCTTTTAAATTTAGTGAGAGACGATTAAAAAATAAAAAAGTGTAAAATGCCGTGTGTGCTGAAATTCAAAGCCATCGTTTCCACCTGTGCATTTAGTTCTAGGATCTGGCAAAGGAAAAAACAAAATTAAAATATTAAATGAGTTGAGCAGGTAAAACGTAGATAGATGCATGCTAAGTACGATATGTTGTCTTTTTAAGCTGCACTGTCAGATGGGGTGGCCGCCAGCCCTGTGTGGCTGCTGAGCACTTGAAATGTCGTTATTGCGACTGCAATAGTGTTATAACTCGATTCACTTTTGGGAAAAAACTTAAGTATGTTTGTGACAACTTGACTATTTGAGTCTTTGTTCAACTCAAGTTTTATGAAATCTAAATTTAGCATGGGAATTGAGATGTGCTCTAAGCACAAGTTGCAAATGGTATTTCAAAACTTAGTACCAAAAAACGTTGGACAGCTTATAAATACCTTTTTTATATTGATTCTATGTTGAAATGATGTTTTGGGTTTACTGGGTTAAATAAAATATTAAAATTAATTTTACATGTTTTTTAATGTGGCTGCTAGAAAATTTAAAATTACGTTTGTGGCTCACGTATTTTTATCAGAGAACGCTGTCTTAGAGTAAAAAAAACCATACTGGATGTTTTTTATGGATATATTTTCTTAAATGGTAAAAATGAGAACATATGTAGGATGGACACACCCCAACTTCAGGGCGTTGGTCACCTCTTGGGAGGCAGGTCAAGTGAATGGCTTAAAACTGGTTTCTGGTGTATTTGTAAGTTTTTATTTATGAAAAAAAAAATCTGAAGAAAGCATAATAGTGGAATGTTGGATTTTCAAATTTAGTCTTTGTATTTTTATTTGTTTTTAATAATTCATGATACTGTTTGGTTCTTGCGTCTATCCCTTTCCTTCAAAATCCGACTAAATTAGTTCACTTATATATGTGTTTAGTTATGTATCAATTATACAAAACATTCAGTGAAGAATGGTGGCTTTGCCTCCTTTACCCAAAATAAAGTGTTTTAAAAGAGATCCAATTACGTGACATTCAGGGGTGAAAGTCTCCCTCACAGCATAGGAGATGACTCTTAAGGATGAGCCTGGCCCTGGCACCTTGGGATCAACAACGCCATCCTGACCAAAAAGGGGAAAAGAAGTGTAGTAAATAAGGTATCAGTGGCTGAGAGAGTTCAAAGAGTCGAGAGGCTTCTCGGGTGATCACTCTTACACACGCTTCAGTTAGACATTTCTAGTTATCGTAGCTTGCCAAACCCCAACCAAAACTATTCCTGTCAATCCTTAAGAACCCCTACAGTGTAATAGAAGATTCTACAAAGGTTCCATGCACTAGGGTAACTTTCCAGAAACCTACAACCTCCACATGGGTCCCAGGACTTCAGAAAAGTCCTGAAAAGCAGAGGGGCCAGCCTCTCCAGAGCATCAACTAGTTTTATCCCCCATTCCATATTACCAACAGCCCTTCCTACATGAAAAAGTTAGAATGGGCATAACCCAAATATCCCTAAAGAGTGGGAGAAAGATCAAAGGGATGTTGGAGTTACACAGAGAAGGTAGAGTTTAACAAGTGAGTATGATTGCTGAATCATTGATATTTCTTTTAATCTCTAGTGTCTCCAGTGTCTTGGAGCAGCTAGTAGTAAAAACCTAAAAATGTGGAATTGTAACCCATACCAAATTCTGAAATCTGTTCAATAACTAATATTATGATGTGCTTTGAAATGTATTGCTTATATATATGTGTGTGTGTTATTTTTCACACACAAAAAATTGAATGTGATGATAAATGCACAGGTATATGATGATATTGTGAACCATTGATTGTACACGTTGGGTGATTACATGGTATGTGAATATATATCAATAAAAAATAAAATTTAAAAAAAGCAAAAATAAAAAGATCCAATTAAATATTTATTGCATACTACGATCTTTCCTAGGCCCTGGGAATAAAATAATTGAGAGAGGTTCATAGCTATTTTGGAGCTTGCTGGGAGGCAGGTTGCTTAACAAGCACATTTCAAAAAAGCATCCTAAATGCCTCAGTAAAACTAGAGAAACATAGATGTAGCACACAGGAAGGAATGATTAATCTCTGACAAGTAGAAAGGATTCCAGGAGTTGGTGACATGTAAATTATCATTGCCAGATTTAAAGTACATCTTCAGTGAGTCTATTTGTTCAAAGAAATTTTCATAACCATAGTTCGTTATTTATTTTTACAGATTTCCATATGCAGGACAGGTAAGAACTCCTTGCTTTAAGTGTAATTCACGGTTAAGACTGGAATCAGGTGTTTGAGGGCCTCAAGTTTGTACAATTTGAAAAAGCATGTAAAATTATAAATATAAAATTAGGCCTTTTGAATGGCTTGTCCAAGTGAGGGTCTCTGAAGCCTAATCCATTCACCTCATATTAAACTGCCTCAGTAGCCCATATGGTTTTCTTCAGGAAGTTTCTGTTCAGATTTTCTGTCTATTTTACCTATTGCGTGTGCATCTATTTCTGTCAACTTGTATTAGTACTTTATATATCCTTAATGAGCCCTTTGCCAATTTGACGTATTTCAAATGTCTTTTCCTACTCTATAGTTTGCTTTTTGACTCTATAGTGACAACTTTCAGTTAAAAAAGTCTTTGTTTTAATGTTGAAAAAATATACCTTTTTTTATAAGGCTGATGATTTTTGTGACTTAAATAATTCCTTATTCAAAGTCATGAAGATATTTTTCCAATAGTATATTCTAAATGCTTCACTGTTTTGCCATTCCCATTTAGAATTATCATGGATTTTTGGGTTTTGGTGGAAGATGGAGGTGTAATTTCATTTTTTTATATGTTACTTGTGCTGGTTTGAAACCATTATGTACCCCAGAAAAGCCTTGGTTTTTTTTGACACTTATGAAACTTATTTTTGTAATGGCAAAGCTGAGCCTACTTATAATTAATGTCTAAGAGTCATCAGCAGAAAATCTTTTGTGTAGCTCAAATGTCCCTCTTCCTCGGCCAAACTCTGACCACTGCCCCTTCCCCCCCAACCCCAAACATGAGACATGAATTCCAGGGGTGTAAGTCTCCCTGGCAATGTGGGACATGACACTCAGAGATAAGCCTGGCCCTGACAACACAGAACATGACTCCCAGGGAATGAGCCTGGCCCTGGCATCATGGGATTGGTTCACCAAAAGGAGGTAAAGAAATAAAGTTTCTATGACTAAGAGATTTCAAATTGAGATGAGAAGTCATTCTGGAGGTTACTCCTATGCACGTTTCAGCCAGATACTGCAAACTACCACAGTATAGCAAGCTCCAACCAACAATATTCCTGGAAACCTTAAAGGATACCCTGGACTCTATAAAAGTTTTACTTACTAAGTTCGTTTTTCAGAGACTTAGATACTCTGGATTGTTCCAATACCAGATAAGCCCTGAAACCCAGCAGCACCAGTCTCTCCAAGATCAACAACCAGTTTCACTTCTCTATTCCATAATGTCAATGCCCTTTACTCGGCATGAAGCTAGAAGAGGCAGCTCTCGGAAATCCTGCATGATTTAGAGAATTATCAAATGTGAGGGAGGAGTTATAACTGAGAAGTTAGGATTTAAGGGGTGATTATGGTTGTTGAGTCATTAGATAGATATTCTTTTTTGTTTTCTGGTATATTGGAGTAGACAGATACCTGAAATCTTTAAACTATAATCCATTGCCTTAAATCTCTGATAATGATTGTATAGCCTTTATCTTGTGCCCTTATGATTGTAAAAATCCGACCCTCACTTGTAACTATCTGTAATAGTTGGGGTTCTCTAGGGAACCAGAACCAACCAGAGGTATCTTTAAATATAAGATTTAATAAAAGTGTCTCATACAACTGTAGGGTTGCATGAGTCCAAATTCCGTAGGACAGGCCACGAGCTGGCAACTCTAATGAAGGTTTTCTATGAATTCCCCAGGAGAAGCTGGCTGGCTGAAGCAGAGGAAGAGAGTTGTCTTCTGACTTCTTTAAAGTCTTCAACTGATTAGATTAAATGTATCTCATTGCAGAAGACATGCCCCTTAGCCAACTGCAGATGTGATCAGCCATAGATGCAATCAATGTGTTGATTTAAGTCCACAAAATGTCCCCACAGCAACAGATGGGCCTGTGCTTGTTTGATCAGACAACTGGGCACCATCGCCTGGCCATGCTGACACATGAACCTAACCATCACACCATCATGTCTGCTTTTTTTTCTTTTTACTTTGGGAGCTTGTGATCATTAAAGACAGCCCTTAATGTTTATTAATGACTGGCCTTGGGCTAGCCAGAACTAACCCATTCTAATTCCAAAGTTATCTTGATAACTGAAACTGGATCTAACCAAAATGGGACCACCTGACACACATAGTAGCTTAGACCCAAACCTCTAAGTCACCTATACCTTATTATAATACTAAAAGCCACAGCCATGATCATATTAAGGCTGCCATTTTCTTACATATGCTGTGACTAATTGATCTGCACATGCTCAACAATTAAATCACCTGCAATTACATCATCTGGAGCCTTTATGCTCATTATACTAAAAAAAATCCTGTCCATCTTTGAATACTATAAAAATATTAGAACTATGGCAGTTTGAGGAGACAGAGTTTTGGACCAATAGGCCATCTGCTGTCCTGCTTCCCGCCTAGCAATAAATTGTTTCTTTCTTTGAAACCCTGGTACGTCTCAGGAATTGGTCATTTAGCACATTGGGCAACAATCCACCACATTTGTCCAGTAACATGTAAATTATTTAGAGGTAAATTTCTTAATTCTCAAATATACATAGGTAACCTCGTAATCCTCTTCTTACTGATTTCTAACATACTTTCATTGTTATTATAGAACTTTTTATTATTTAAATCCTTTAAAATTTATTGCGGCTTGCTTTTTACCAAGAATTTGTTTTTGGAAAATGTTCTGCTTGTGCTTTAAAGGAATGCATGTTCTGCTGCTAGGTCAATGTCTTATTTATGTCCATTGGTTCAGTTCTATTAATTGTGCTATTCACTCTTGTGTGTGGTTACAGACTAATTTTGTCAATTTATTAGTATTGAGAGAGATTGGTTAAAACTTCCCACGTAGCTTGTGGATTTGTTTATTTCTCCTTTTAGTTATATCGTTTTTTTGCTGTTCTTATGTTGAGACCATATTATTTGGTACACACAAATTTAAAATTGTATCAACCTGGAACTGAATATTTTAACTTTATGAAATGACCTTCTTTACCTCTGTATAGTTTTTACTTTAAATCCTGTTTTGTGTGGTATTAATATAGTTACACCATCTGCCTTTTACTTAGTGTTGGCATGATACATTTTTTTCATCTTTTTATGCTCAGCCTTTTTGTATCCTCATGTCCTACATTTGTCTGTAAAGCACATGGTTTTGTTCAGAATCTAGTTGCACAAATTTGTGTTTAACTAAGGCATTTAGTTCATTTATAGTTATATGATTACTAATTTATTTGAATTTAAATATACTATCCATCGTCTTTATGCTTTGTATTTGTCATGCCTACTTATGTTCTTTTTACTCTCCTTTCATGTGTTATTTTGGGTTATTATATTTTAGTTTCATTTCTGCCCCCCCAATTAGTTTGGAAATTATATATTCTTTTTGAATTATTTTGACCCTCTTTATTACAACATGTTTTCTTTACTTATTTAAGTCCAGTTTTAATCATTACTTTGTCCTCCTTCCAGAAAATGCAAAGTTCCTTTGAGGGATGTTTAGCTTTTTTTTCTGGCTTAAGTTTTTCTCTTTGTCTTTGATTATTACAGTTTCACTTCAAGTACTATGCATTTTTTTAAAAAAATCCTTTTTGTATTTGTTCTAGTTTGCTAGTTGCCAGAATGCAACATACCAAAAATGGAATGGCTTTTAAAAAGGGGAATTTAATCAGTTGCTAGTTTACAGTTCCAAGGCCAAGAAAATGTCCCAATTAAAACAAGTCTATAGAAATGTCCAATCTAAGGCATCCAGGGAAAGATAGCTTGGTTCCAGAAGGCCGATGAAGTTCAGGGTTTCTCTCTCAAGTGAGAAGGCACATGGCGAACACAGTCAGGGCTTCTCTCTCATCTGGAAAGGTACATGGTGAACACAGTCAGGATTCCTCTCTCATCTGGAAGGGCACATGGCAAACACAGCATCATCTGCTAGCTTCTTCTCCTGGCTTTCTGTTTCATGAAGCTCCCTGGGAGACATTTTCCTTCTTCATCTCCAAAGGTTGCTGGCTGGTGGACTCTGCTTCTTGTGGCTATTTCGTTCTGCTCTGCTCTCTCTCCAATCTCTCTCATTCTCCAAAATGTTTCCTCTTTTATAGGACTCCAGAAACTTCTCAAGGCCCACCCAAATGGATGGAGACATGTCATCACCTAATCCAGTTTAACAGCCACTCTTGATTAAATCACATCTCCAGGGAGGTGATCTGATTACAGTTTCAAACATACAATACTGAATAGGGATTAGAAGAAGTGACAGCCTTTACAAAATCGGATTAGTATTAAAACATGGCTTTTCTAGGGTCCATACATTTCAAACCAGCACAGTACTTCATTGGGATTCTTGAATTAAAGATTAATATTTTTAAATCAATATTCTCAGAAATTCTTAGCCATTATCTCTTCACATATGGTGCCTGCCCTCATTCTCTCTTCTCCATTTCAGGGCTCGAATTCAATATCTATTAAGTCTCTTCACTTTATTCTCTTTATCTCTTTTCTGTGTTCTATGTGTTTTATTTTCTTGTCTCTTATTCCTTCATTTTAGGTTGTTACTTTTAATCTATTTTCCAGTTACTATTTCTCTTTGGCTGTGCCTAATCTGCTCTAAAATGTATTCATACTTTTTGTACTTTTAGTTATTTTATTTTTAGTTTTGCAATTCCTATTTGGTTCTGTATCAAATTTCAAAGGCCAACTTTTTATGGCTTCTATGTCCTCGACAAAATTTATAAGTTTTTCTTTCATGAACAAAGTAAACATAACAGTTTTCAGACTGTGTTTGTTATTAAGTCTATTCCATTTGTCTGTTATTTCTGCTGTACTGGCTTATGTTGTCCTGACTGTTTTTGGCCCCACTATTTTTGGTTGTTTTTTATTTACTTAAAAAATTAATTACAAAATATAATTTGAGAACTCTGGGAAGATGGCCGTGTAGACTAGCTCGAGCTTTGCCCTGCTATACAGAAAAGTTAAGAGAAGGGACAGGAGGGCGACTGAGGCAAAAAATTCAGGAGTGCAGCTGCCCTGGGAGAGCCTTCTGCACCACATGTGGCAGCCCTGGTTGCAGAGGCCGAGGAACTGGGAGGCAGAAAGCGGGAGCCTGGCATGGAGGTGCAGAGCTTGCGGAAGTGCATGATGGAAACACAGGACTAGGAAGTGAGCCAGGCCATATTCCTTGGGCGCTACCCTCACCAATACAGCCCTGTGACAGGCAACTCACCCCACACCCCACGCACCAAACCCTGTCACCTGCTCCGATTCCCTGCACTCCAGGCACCCCCGTCCCACCAGTCCCCAGTGCACATTCCTGCCCCACACCCCACCCCATGTGCAGCCCAACCCACCTCTCCTGGACGCTCTCAAGCACTACCTCCCCCTCCCTGCTCCCTGCAGGCTGTTGCCAGAGCATAAAGGCTGCGGGCACTAACCTGCATACCTAGGCTACAGCTAACCCACCCTCCCGCTTCCCACAGTGTCGCACAGCCTCACTTCACCCCGACTGAGCTCTGCACATCCTTTTACGGCACTGCCAGGCCCACGGCCCCCAGTCACATCATTCAGCTCTGGGAGCCACACTTTATAGCTGTTTTAGAACCGTGCATGTACACGACCCTCAGCCACGCTTCCCAGCTCTAAGATAGAGCTGACCTGCAGAGCCTAGTCACATCTGCTCCCAATCCACGAAGGTATAACTCTAACCTGCTGCCACAGCTCTACGCATGTGCACAAAGGGCTCCATGACTTAGACCAGTGCACACCCGGGTTACACCCCCCAGACTGGTGCACCCGCACAGCTACACCCTCCCTGGTCATTGGATGCCCACCTTCACAAGTACCAGCATAACATCCCCAACCTGCGCCTATATCTGCCCTGAAATAAATCACTGCACTGAGTACCCACCCTGTGCCCTGCTCCCTAATGTACAACCATCCTGCAAATACAAGGCCTTAGACTATTGAAAGAAATCAATTCCCAAAATAAATCAATCAAGATACTTACATGCCGTGAAGACAGCAGAAGATAACTAAGTATATCACAATGCAGACAGATATAACCCTGCCTAATGACCAAATTAAAACACCACAGGAGACACAGACATTGGAACAACTATTCAGAGAAGTTCATACAACTCTACTTAATAAAATAAGTGGGATAGCAAATGACATAAAGGAGATGAAGAAGTAGAAGAGCAGAAAGAGAAATTTGAAAGAAAAATAGAAAAATAGCAGATATCACAGAGATGAAAGACTCTGTCAACCAAATAAAAAACTTACTAGAGGCACACAAACCAGATTTGAAGAGACAGAAGAAAGAATGAGTGATGTAGAGGACAGGATAATAATTGACTTCAAAAACTCAAAACAGCAAATGGCAAAATAGATGGGAAAAATTTGAATAGGAACTCAGGGAAATGGTAGTCAAAACAAAGCATACAAATATAAGAATCACTGGTGACCCAGAAGGAGAAGACAGGAGTAAAGGACTAGGAAGAATAGTTAAGAATATAATGGGGGAAACTTCCCAACCCTCATAAAGGACATAAATATACAAGTCAAAGAAGCCCAAAGAACTCCAAACAGAATAAATCCAAATAGGCCTTCCTCAAGGCACATACTAATCAGTCTGTCAAATGTTGAAGAGAAGCATGTTGAAATAAATTTAGAGTGAAATACTGGTGATCAGTGAGGGGGAAGGGTGGGAGGGTATGGTATGTATGAATCTTTTTCTGCTTTCTTTTTATTTCTTTTCTGAATAGATGCAAATGTTCCAAGAAATGATCATGCTGATGAATATGCAACTATGTGATGATATTGTGAATTACTGATTATATATGTAGAATGGAATGGTAAAAAATTACAAATATTTGCATTTGTTTGATGTTTTTTGGTATTTTTTAAAAAAATTTTTAAAAATGTTGAAGAGAAGCAGAAAACCCTGAAAGTGGCAAGAGAAAAACAATCCACTACATACAAGGGAAATAAAATAAGACTGAGTTCAGACTACTCAACTAGCACCCTGAAGGTGAGAAGGCAGTGGTATGATATATTCAAGATCCTGAAAGGGAAAGACATCCAGCCAAGAATTCTGTACCCAGCCAAATTGTCCTTCAAAACTTAGGGAGAGGTTAAAGTTTTCACAGACAAAGACGTCCTGAAAGAATTTGTCAACAAGAGACTGGCCTTATAAGAAAAGAAGTTCTGTGGCTGAAAAAAAAAAGACAGGAGAGGGAGGTCTGGAGGAGGGCATAGAATTGAAGAGTACCACTAAGGGTAATCTAAATAACACAAAGAGAAAGAGGGAAAAGAAGATACAGACCTGATAAATAAAATAAAAAAGGTAAGATGGTGGAATCAAGAAACGCATTTTCAGTAATAACTTTGAATGTTAATGGACTAAGTTTACCAATTAAAAGATTCAGATTGGCAGAATGGATTAAGAAACATAATCCAGCTATATGCTGCTTACAAGAGACTCATCTTAGACACAAGGATACAAATAGGTTGAAAGTGAAAGAATGGAAAAAGATCTTCCATGCAAGTTGTAACCAAAAGAAAGCAGG
>PVIY010064389.1:0-10194 GCA_004026745.1 Myrmecophaga tridactyla
CAGGGATCGGGCTTTGCCGCCTGACCCAGGCACTAAAACAGTGTCGCAAGGATCCAGTCCCTTTCCACCCCCTTGGCTTTACTGGACTCCATGTTGGCTTCACTCTGCAGCCTAAGGAGCTGGCTGCCAAAGTTCTGGCACTACATCTTTTCAGCCTTAAATTCAGCAGAAAAGAGAGCATCTGTTTCCTCAGGCTCCTGCACATGTCTGGGATTCACTCCAGACTAATTTAGATCATTTATCCATCCCAAACCAATTGTCATAGCCAGAGGGATGGCCTTAGACTAATCAGCCTGCCCTGAACCGATCACTGCAGCTACAGCAGAGTCTGGGTGATAGTTGGTCAGGCCTGGGTCATTTGCCCACTCCTGGAGACTGTTAGAACCCAGTGATTTGGGAGGGAGAGTCAGAGAGGAGAGGTGGTGTCTCAAAGAATATTCCAGGTACTTCAATCAGAAGGTGAGAGAACGAATGTTGGATGGGAAAAGCCACAAATATCTAGACATACAAAAATCTTTAGGGAGAGGGAGTTCTTCCAGTTAGTAGAGAAGGCAGATCAAAAGATTTTATAAAGTCGGCAGCATCTAAGATCAACCTCAAAGGAGGAGTGAGGCAAAAGAAGGGGAAAGAATTCTTTCCCTTAATTTCTTATTCTTAATTTCTTCGAATATGGATCACCGCTCCTCTAAATTGTAAGCTCCCCAGGAAGGAATAGTTATCTGTCTGGCTTGCTTCTTTATCCCCAGAGCACATAGTAGGTGCTCAAGAAATATCAGCTGAAGTAAATGAACAAAGGGACCCGCTAAAGGAAAAGTGCTTGCCGAGGTGAGCAGTATCCCTGGACTAAAACACTTCATTTCAAATGTTTGTATGGGTTTTTTTTTAAGCAACTGAACTTTTTTTTTTTTCAACTGAAATCTTATCTGGAATATGTGAAATAGAGTCAGAGCTGCTGTGATGGGAGCAGGTGCTAGAAACCCATGCCTTGTCATTCCCACAGGCTTTCAGCTGTCCCCTGCTCCTTGGTGGAACGTCGGCTCCAAGGAAGGGTTTGAAAACCCCTGCTCTGAGATGCAGGCAAAAGGAGGAGGAATAGAAGATGTCTGGGAAGGAGGCTGAGTTCAAACCCTGCCTAAATAATTTGCACTCAAATTGGCTAGAGGTTTTGAAAAGTTATGATTTAGAGATTATAATTTGGTGACCTTTTTGTAAATCAGCTGGAAGATGTTGGGACTGGGGTCAAGGAAGCCAGCTGACACTGCTCTCTGGACTGAGGGAGGGGGAATGAGGGCCAAAATGTTGTTTAATTTGCTTACTTTTTAAATTAAAATTTTATTTGAAATGACACAGACATTTGCACACTGATGTTCACAACAGCATTATTCACAATCGTCAAAAGATGGAAACAAACCAAATGCCCATCAACAGAGGAGTGGATCAACAAAATATGGTATATATATATACGATGGAATATTATGCAGCAGTGCGACTAAATGACGTCCTGAAGCACTTGACAAGATGGATGAGCCTTGAGGACATAATGCTGAGTGAAGTTAGCCAGACACAAAAGGATAGACACTGTATGGGCCCACTTTTATGACCAGCATAAGGGTATAACCAGAGACTTATAATACAGAAAACAGGGGACTTAGAGATACATAGAAGCTAGAGATGGGTGAACCGTTAGCTAATGAGGTTGAACTCCAATGTAAGGGAATACATAGGAGTGAAGGTGACTCTCTAGTGGATCTAGAAGTAATATTACCATATTGAAGATGAACAAGATTGAAAGGGGTTGTATAGACCTATGTGTGCCACTGACTCACATTAGAAATATGAGTGAGTTCTTGTAAGAATTAATTCAAAGATACGATTCTTGTATTAAGAGTGTTTAAGTCCAGGGTACGGTGGGAAACTGCTATTACATGCTATGAGCTATGTTCAAAAGGAAACCATCAGCACTACCACAGCAACAGCAGAGGTAAATAATGGGGGGAGGGACAAGAGTTAAGAGGAGGTTTAGATCTCCTATTTGGTGAGGGTGTGTTTATTGGTTTTCTGTGTCTTGGGAACATGAAATTATCTAAAGTTGAGAATGTTGATGGACTATGGACTTTGGGCCTTCTACATGATGCCCGATGAATGCAGGTGGCTGAGGGATGCACTGACGGAGAAGTAGATTGGAGAACAATGGTGTATACTTATGAACGAAGGCTGTACTGCTACAAAAAGGAACAAAGTTGTGAGGCATGCAATGATGTGAATGAGCATGTGGGATGTTTGGTGAGGCAAAATAAGCCAGAAACAAAAAAACAACAATGGTATGGTCACCTTTAGAAAATGCTTATAAGACAACAGGGGCCTAGATTGTAAGCTTCTAGAGCAGACACATTAAGTCCGGAGTGGTGATTATTATTTCTGGATTTTGAGAGGCTGTTTTATATATATAACCTGACATTTAGAGATAAGAATGAAGTTGCACAGGTTGGGGTTAAAGTAATTCAGATCATAGAGGTAAGGAAGACAGTGTCTATATTTTAGAACCACACATACTCTTTGAGACCAATGGAAGAAAGATTTATTTGATCAAGAACTGAAATTTTCTGTAGTGCATAATCTAATTCAATCTATCTGTTTAGCTCATTTGAACAAATGAAACACAGGGAGCACAGAATGAGAAAGATGTCCTTTAATTCTGTATAGATTATTGTAATGCATGGAAACATCCTACAGTATATTAACAAGATAATCAAAAAGTATTGGCAAAGTCCCTTGAGGGAGGGGAGAAAGACTATGGAACTATTAAACCTTACCATCAAGGAATCCCCTGATACTGTGCCAAACTTTAGGGACACCCACATCAATAGGCCATGCCCTCAATCAAGAGGCTTACTCTTGTGAAGCTTATGTAGCTAGCATAGATGCTTAGACTACCTATAGGCATGCCTAAGAGTTACTTCGGGAGGACCTCTGTTGTTGCTCAGATGTGGCCTCAGTCTCTCTAAGTCCAACTCTGCAAGGGAAATCATTGCCCTCCCCCCTACACGGGACATGACATCCAGGGGTGAAAGTCCCTGGCAACATGGGAGAGTACCCCCAGGGATGAATCCAGACCTGGCACCGTGGGATCAACAATTACATCCTGACTAAATGGGGGGAAAGAAGCGCAATTAATAAAGTATCAGTGGCAGAAAAAGTTCAAATAGAGTCGAGAGGCTACTCTGGAGGTTGCTCTTATGCAAGCTTCAGGTAGACCTTGCTACCTATCATAACTTGCCAACCCCCAACCAGGACCATTCCAGTCAATTCTAGAGAACACCTAGGACAATTTGTAAGATTCCACAAGGGTTCCAGGCACTAGAGTAACTTTCCAGAAACCTACAACCTCCAGATGAATCCCTGGTCCAGATAAGACCTGAAACCTAGCCCAGGCTCTCCAGAACATCAGATAGTTCCATCTCCCCACCCCGTATTAGTGACAGACCCTTCCAATATCAAAAATTTAGAATTGCCATAGCCCAAACAACCCTAAAGAGAGATATGGAAAGATCAAAGGTGATGGTGGAATTACACATAGAAGATAGGATTTAACAAATGAATATGAATGCTGAATCATTAAATTGATATCTCTTTTAGTCTCCAATATTTTAGAGCAGCTAGAAGTAAAAACCTAAAATTGTGAAATTGTAACCCATGCCAAACTCTGAAATATGTTCTACAACTAATTGTTGTGTTATGCTTTGAAATTTATAGCTTTTTTGTATGTATGTTATTGTTCACAAAAAAAGAAGGAAAAAATGAC
Organism: Myrmecophaga tridactyla; assembly: GCA_004026745.1. NCBI lineage: Eukaryota > Metazoa > Chordata > Mammalia > Pilosa > Myrmecophagidae > Myrmecophaga > Myrmecophaga tridactyla. The sequence goes on from PVIY010064389.1 coordinate 3,803, forward strand.
AATTGTGATGATAAAAAAGTATTTAAGCCTGCTAGCCTCCTATATTGTAGAGCAGCAAGAAAGAAAAATACGAGAGGATTGTATGATAGACCATGATAAATTCTGGGATCTAGCCTGTAACCACCTGTTGAAGAGTGCTTTGAAAACTATTGCTTTTTTATTTCTTTGCTTTGTATATATGTTATACTATACAATAAAAAATTTAAGGGCGGCTGCCGTGGCTCAGCAGGCAGAGCTCCGACCTGACCTGCCGTGCTGGAGGTCTGGAGTTTGATCCCTGGTGCCTCCTGCCCATATGCAAATTAAAAAAAAAAATTAAAAAAATTTTTTTTATTTGAAAGCACATAAAGTTTTTTTTAAAAAACACATGAATTTCATCACTTTCAAAATAATATAAAGTAAAACAACAATAGCATGCCTTCCTGCCAAATCATAACCCCAGAAGAGAATACTGAGACAGTTTGAAGGCTCATACTGGTTTGGGGAAGATGAGTGTTGAATTTCAGGAATTGTTAAGCACGGTTAAAATTAAAAATTATGTAAGTTTACAATTAAATAAATTATATTAAAAGAAAGGTTATACACATCCAATTCCCATTTACTTCCTAATTATTTTACTGCATTTTATTATTATCTTTTTAGGTTATTTACACCTATAATAGCTGTATGGTAGAAATGCTGAATAATGGCATATTTCTTCTCAACTCCATATTCAGTGATATCACATGGTAGTTTGAAATCGGCCATGGTGGGAGTATTTCCACACTATGAATCAGAGCTGTTGTTTTTTTGGAGAGCTACTGGTTAAACGTTTACCAGCATGCCACTTCTTTCATGCACTATCTTCCTGATTTTTGCCTTTGCTAGTGTTTATAGTTCTAGCTCTCTCCATATGAAAGAGATACTGGGGGGGATGGTTGTTGGTCACCCAGTATCCAAATCCTCTTCCCATTTCTGTTCAACACCCCACTGTGGACAGTATTTGTCAATGGAAGCTTGAGTGGGACAAGTGTCCCTCCTCCTCATTCTTCCCAGGTCAGGGGTAAGCACTCAGCCCCAACTAACCAATTGGCATGGTCCCAACTGGACTTTGAATCGTGAAGGAGTGAGGATAAGACCTAGGAGAAATCATGACATACCGCACTTCCAGTCCTTGAAGAGCTGGTGGGGGTGCCAGCAGGGAAGGTTTCCTGGGCTGTGACCTCCGTGTGGCCTTGGCATAGCCTCAGCCATGGGTTCTTGTTGCCTGGTTCCCACCACTTATCCAGGGAAAGACAGAAGAGCCTTGTTCTAGTTTGCTAGCTGCCAGAATGCAACATGCCAGAAATGGAATGGCTTTCAAAAAGGGGAATTTAATAAGTTGTTAGTTTACAGTTCTAAGGCCGAGAAAATGTCCCAATTAAAATAAGTCTATAGAAATGTCTAGTCAAAGGCATCCAGGAAAAGATACCTTGGTTCAAGAAGGCTGATGAAGTTCAGGGTTTCTTTCTCCAGTGGAAGGGCACATGGCAAACACAGTCAGTGTTTCTCTCTCATCTGGAAAGGCACATGGTGAACACGGTCAGGGTTCCTCTCTCATCTGGAAGGGCACATGGTGAACACGGCGTCATCTGCTAGCTTCTTCTCCTGGCTTCCTGTTTCATGAAGCTCCCCGGGAGGCATTTTCCTTCTTCATCTCCAAAGGTCGCTGGCTTGTGGACTCTGCTTCGTGGTGCTACAGCATTCTCTGCTCTCTCTGAACCTCCCATTCTCCAAAATGTTTCCTCTTTTATAGGACTCCAGTAAACCAATCAAGACCCACCCAAATGGGTGGAGACATGTCGTCACCTAATCCAGTTTAACAACCACTCGACTAAATCACATCATCCAGGGAGATGATCTGATTAGAGTTTCAAACATACAGTATTGAATAGGGATTATTCTACCTTTATGAAATGGGATTTTGATTAAAACATGGCATTTCTAGGGGGCATACTTCCTTTCAAACCAGCACAAGCCTGGAATATTTTTTGTTTTGTTTTGTTTTGTTTTTAACAGAGAATTTAGGTTTGTTTAATATATACTAGAAAAGGTACAACCCAAGGTACTTTCATACACATTAGCCAAATTTCAAGTGATAAATAGTGGCTAGTGGAACACGGCTACCACACTGGACAATGTAGATGTACAACATGTACACCATCTCAGACAGTTCCATTGGACAACGCTTCTGTCTGGTGAATTCAACAGCTGTTAACAGTGTGAGAACACTGCTAATGGCTAGGGACCATTTTCTTGAGTATACAAAGTGCCTCTGTGTGGCCACTCAAAAGCTCAACCCAATAAGCAGTAACTGCAGAGACTTCATTGCATTTTCATGTAAATATCCAACAATTACTTATACAATGTCTGTTATGGGTCAGGCACAATTCTAGGTACTGGGGACAGAAATGGAAAAAAAACCACAAATGATAAACCTTCACAGAGGTTAAATTCCAGTAGGGAAGGCCAATAATACATAAATACATAGAGTTTAAATTCCAGTAGGGATGGCCAATAGTACATACATATATATATGTATATATATACATCCATACATACATACATATACATGCACATGCATGCATACATCGAGGAAATGATTACCGTTAGAGGAAACATAAAAAAGGTGTGAGAGGATTATAGTGATGAGGGATTGGATGTTATTACAAACACTGTCAAGAAAAACCTTTCTGAGGAGATATTAGAATTGAGACTTAAAGGCAATAAGGAGTGACCGATGTTGATACCAGCGGCAAGGACATTGCAGGCACAGGAAATAGAAATTGCAAAGACTGAAAGATTTCCCCTAAGGTCAGGAACCAAAAAGGATGCCCACTTTCACCAATGCTATTGAATATTGTACTAGAAGTTTGGGCCAGAGCAATTAAGAAAAGAAAAGACAAATTGGAAAGAAAGAAGTAAAATAAATCTATCCTCAGACAATATTATCTAGATTCATTAAGAATGATCTGGATTACCTAAGGATGTGAAAGACTTTTATACTGAAAACTACAGAACACTGTTGGCAGAATCAAAGATCTACATAAATGGTAAGACATCCCATGTTCATGGATTAGAAGTCTCAAATTTGTTAAGATATCAATATTACCTGAAGTTGTCTACAGTTTCAACACAAGCCCTATAAAAATTCCAGCAGCCTTTTTGGCTGGAATGGAAAAGCCTATCCCATGGGGCCCAGAATAGCCTGAACAATTTTGAGAAAATGAGTACAAAGTTGGTGGACTTGCACTACCAAATTTCAAAATATATTATGAAGTTACAATAATCAAAATAGTGTAGGACTGGAAGAAGAATAAACAAATAGACCAATGGAATAGAATTGAAAGTCCAAAAGTAGATCCATGCATCTATGGTGAACTGAATTTCAACACGGTGCCAAGTACATGTGATGGGGAAAGAATATACCTTCAACATATCAGACAAACTAGATATCCACATGCAGAATAAAGACATTAGACCTCCACCTCATGCCATATGCAAAAATTAACTTAAAAAAATGGAAAAACAACTGAAATATAAGAGCTAAAACCATGAAACTCTTAAAGGAAAATACAATGGTAAATTTGCATAGCCTATAATTCAGCAATGGATTCTTGCATATGACACCATAAATCATGAGCAACAAAAGAAATGGAGAAATAAAAGATGCATTCAACTTCATCAAACTCAAAACTTTTGTTCAGCAAAGGCCATGGAGGAAGTGAAAAGAACCTACAGAATGGGAGAAAAGAATTGCAATCTATATATCTGAAAAGGGCTTAATAACCATATACAGAACTTTTACAATAACACAAAAAGGCAAACAAGCCAATTTAAAAACAGACAGAATACTTGAACAGACATTTTTCTAAAGAGGATATACAAATAGTTAATAAGCATATGAAAAGATGATAACATTAGACATTAGTAAATACAAATAAAAGCAACAATAAGAATCCATATCACAGTATGATTATTAAAACAAAACAAAACAAAACAAGCCTGGAATATTTTATAGTGTCATGAAATAAGAAAGTGCTCAAAGAATGATAGAGAAATATAAAAAGGACATGGACACCATCTTAAAGGAATGCCCACTGACCAAATCCGGGATAAATTTGAGCTTCAAAATAAATAATGATAGTAACAGAGTACAACCCAGTGATTGAAATTGGAACCCATACTGACATAAAATAAATATATTTCTAAATACTAAAGGTGAAAAGAAAGCTCTTCTTCACAGTAGAATGACAACATACATGTAGATGGAATGATGGAAATAGAAAAATCACCGTTTGGCACTTAATGGAGTAGAGTCGATGGGTACAGTATTCATCAATGGACACTAAGCCTAAGGGGTGGAGGTTTGCTGAGGAACAGGATATTAAGGTGGTTTCAAAGTATTTCTCCAGACTTTTTCAGGCTTCCGGGTCAAGATGGCGGCTTAACAACATGCACATTTTAGTTTGTCCTCCAGAACAACTACTAAATAACCAGAAACAGTACAGAACAGCTCCTGGGGACACGTCAGTGACCAGACACACAGCGTACCCCAGTCTGGACCAGCTGGACTGGCTGCGAGCCCCCCCAGAACCGTGAGTTCCCAAAGCTGTGGCGGCCAGTGCCCCTCCCCCACAGGCCACTTCCCAGAGGGGAAAGGAAAGGACTTTAACAGCAGACTTTAACTGAGCACAATCAAACGCCAATTGTGGAACTAATTAACAAATTCTGACTACTAAAAATAGGCCCCCAGCTTAGGTGAACCTGATCAAAGCAGACATTGCAGGCGGGCCACAGTGGCTCAGCAGGTGAGAACGCTTGCCTGCTGTGCCCGAAGACTCCTGTTCGATTCCTGATGCCTGCCCATGTAAAAAAAAAAAGCAGAGGTTGCTCATTTTTGCCAAGGGGGCAGGACTGACAGAAAAAGGGGGGAAAAAAAAGAAGGAAACAGAGGTTTTTATGGCTGTGTATCTACAAAGGCTTGACTGCCTCTGGATACAGCAGCAGGACTTTTCAGGCTGCAACTGCCCCAGGCATAGGCAGAAGTGAGCTCTTTTGGGGGCCTGTCTGGAGCCTGTGCCTTCCCCAGGGGAGGGGTGAAGCCCCACCCAAGTGGAATCCCTCCATCAAGGAATTCAGACCCCAGGGCTTGGTAATTTGAAGCCATTAAAACCAGCCTACAACCTGTCCTCTGTCTCCACCACGCCCCCAGCAGAGAGAGTCTGCCAAAGTTAAAGGTACCGCATCATCTTATGCTGGTGGGACCTGCAGTCAGACAAGCGCCACATACTGGGCAGGATAAGAAAAACAGAGTCCAGAGACTTCACAGGAAAGTCTTTCAACCTGCTGGGTCTCACCCTCAGGGAAAACCTAAGCAGGTGACTCTTTCTTCCTGATAGGAGGCCAGTTTGGTCTGGGAAAATCTGGCTGGGGTCAATAATATCTAAGTAGACCCTCCTAAGTGTGTGTGTGGGGAAAGGCACCACACAAGAAAGGCAAGAAACAAGAAAACAAGAACTGAAAAATTCTCCTCTGTTAAACAAAACTTAAGCTAAAAGTCCAGATAAAGCTGAACGGAATGTCAAAGAACAGATAGACGACAAATTCATCCAGCAAGAAAACCCTAGATAAAAGAAGTGAAAGCAATCTCCAGAATAAACTAATTAAGGTAATTAAATGCCTAGACGCCAGCAAAAAATAACAAATCACACTAGGAAAATTGAAGATATGGCCCAGTCAAAGGAACAAACCAACAATTCAAATGACATACAGGAGTTGAAACAATTAATTCAGAATACATGAACAGACATGGAAAACCTCATCAAAAACCAAATCAATGAATTGAGGGAGGATATGAAGAAGGCAAGGAAAGAACAAAAAGAAGAAACTGAAAGTCTGAAAAAACAAATCACAGAACTTATGGGAATGAAAGACACAGTAGAAGAGATGAAAAAAACAATGGAAACCTACAATGGTAGATTTCGAGAGACAGAACATAGGATTTCTGAACTGGAGGATGGAACATCTGAAATCCAACAAGAAACAGAAACTATAGGAAAGAAAATGGAAAAATATGAGCAGGAACTCAGAGAATTGAAAGACAATATGAAGCACATGAATATACGTGTTGTGGGTGTCCCAGAAGGAGAAGAGAAGGGAAAAGGAGGAGAAAAACTAATGGAGGAAATTATCACTGAAAATTTCCCAACTCTTATGAAAGACTTAAAATTACAGATCCAAGAAGTGCAGTGTACCCCAAAGAGAATAGATCCAAATAAACATACTCCAAGACATTTAATAATCAGAATGTCAGAGGTCAAAGAGAAAGAGAGGATCTTGAAAGCAGCAAGAGAAAAGCAATCCATCACATA
>PVIY010064390.1:0-10168 GCA_004026745.1 Myrmecophaga tridactyla
GTGCAGTCTTCTTGGCAACCTCCACACTGGCTCCCATGGATACCCCTGACTCCCAGACAGGCAGCTGCTTGGAACAGATGGTCACCGGCACTGAGCTTTCTGGCTGAGGGCATATCTGAGTTATTAGGCACCCTCCATCCTTCTGTTCGCCCCCCTACCCGATACACACACACATGTACACACAAACACATATATCTTTGGCTTGCTCCTGCTTAATTCTGGCCTTGACGTGGAATTCATGATATTTCAAACATAACAAATAGTATGACAACAATTGCGAACATGTTTTGAGCACCTACAATCTATCAATTACCTACATGCTTTGTACACAAAAGAGGAGGAAATAAATTACCAGAATAATTTAAAGAGTTTAATTTTTCTGATCCAATTCAAACATGACAGAGCCAAGTTCATTTTGAATTGGTGTCGACCACTGATGTACATAAAAATAATCGCAGAAGCATAATAAAATTTCAGGTTCCTGTACCCCACCTTTGAAATAGAAGGTTTGGGGTGGGACCCAGGAATCTGCATTGTAAACAAGCATTCCACGTGATTTCAAAGCAGGCAGTCTGGACCACTTCAGAGAAAGCCTACCCTAACTCAGGGATTGTCAGACTTAAGAGTGCCCATGAATCATCTGGGGGAGCTTGTTAATATCCAGATTCTGATACAGTATGTCCAGGATAGAACCTCAGATTCCGCATTTCTGAAAAGCTCCCAGGAGAGGCTGAGGCTGCAGGTTCATGGACCACACTTTGAGAAGCAAAAATCTAGATGGTCAGTCTCTCAGAGGATGTTCATATGGTACCTACCAGCCAAAAGCCCAGTAGGTTAAGCCAAAGGAAGTTGCAATTACTCAATATTTGGTTCAGAGAGAATGCAGAACCCTGGCCCCACTTCCTGCCGTTTGACCCACAAGCAGGACAGTCTCCAAGCACAGGAGTCCTTGACACTGTGTGACAGTGCCCAGATTCCTGGTCACAGCCCTGCCATTTCCCAGCAGGAAGTCTATGTCCAGCCATCCCACACTATCCCATTTCCTGTGCTTGGTTTCTTATACCTCCAAGTCTTTGCACAATGCTGTTTGGGCTATCCAGTATGCACTCCCCTCTCCTCTCCACCTCCATTGCCTGGCACTAGATGACTGTACCACAACATCACTGGATGCCCTGCTTCCACCTTGGTCCTCTCCAAAACTCTCACTGCACAGCTCCCAAAAAGTTTTATCTAGATGGCAAATCCAATGAGTCATTCTCTTAATATCCGTCAATGGTTCCCTAGAACTTTCAGGATAAAGGAGTCCTGAAATCTAGCCCCTGGCTTCTCTCTCTAGCCTCTTCTTCTACCTTCCAGCCATGTTCTTTGGAGGCCACAGGATGTACCTTCCCTCATTCTGAGATGCCTCCCCCACTTTACCCAGTATACTACTCAATCCTCAGAACCTTGCTTAACCAGCCCTTCAGGAAGCTTTCTCTGGTTTCCATGTCTATTTCGGATGTGACTGGTGTACAGAAGCCAGCTCACAGTGGCTTATGAAAGCCAGTAAGCTAAATTTTCCAGCATTTTGTGAGCCAATTGCTAAACATAGCCATTATTAAACATTAAATTATGCAAAATTACAATTAAACTATAATAAAAACAGAGGTAATAAGTGCTTAAAACTCATTACTTCCTAATTATTTTACTGCATTTTGCTATTTTCTATGCTCTTAAGGTGATTTATGTCTTTTAAACCTGTACAATGGAAAGGCTACATAATGGTGCGCAGCTCTTCCCAACTCTGGGCCAGTAATGTCACAGTGGTGGCTTGAAGTTGACACTGTGGAAATCAGTAAACACTGCAAATCAGCACTAGATTTATTGTTTTATTGATTGCCTAAACTTAAGAAAGTGATGGTGTAGATGTTCATGCAAATTCAACTTAAAAGTGTGATGTATCTATAGTGGTTACATTGTAAATAGCACAAAAATTGAGGACATGCTTTTCCAGTGTTTAAACCATTATCTGATTGAGCAAAGAAGCCCATAACATTGACTGATGGTGAACTTCTGACATATGTCTTCATACATCTTTGTCATTTCCCTTTTGTCTTCTAATATACAAAAAAATACCAGCCAACAATAATGTCAGAACTATACTTGTTAGTGATACAACTTCTGCTGAATCAGATTGTAACGAAGCATTTATCTGTAGTCAGATTTTGCGGCATTATTGTTGGCAATATAATTATAAAAACTGATAGTTGAATTTTGCAAGAAATAGAAAATCCTGCTGAAGTTATAGGTTTTTGGAATTTACAATAAAGAATATTTTGTATTTTATTATTACTTGTAAATCATCAGCTCACATTAGTAAAAAATATATACATTTGTCCCTAGAGGTGGTTGTTAAGCATTTACAATCACACCACTGCAAATGCCCCTCTTTTGTCTTCTTACAGCACCCCAATTCTGATTATTTTCATGCACTTATGAGCTTGTTCTATAAATCCTTCATATACCTATTTGCCTCTTCCTCCATAGTGAAGGCTCCTTGACAGCAGAGGTCCCAAACTTCCTATTTTCTTCACATACCCAATGATTAATATGGTGCTTAGCACAGAGGAAAACCTTGGCAAGTGTTAAAGGCAAATCTTGCTTCCTCTACAAAATCTTTCCTGATACCTACATTTGACAAAACCAGCAACGTCTGTGCATCTATCCATAGTTTCCACATATCTCAATAAACCCATTCTGGCAGTCCCAGAAATGGGGCTCAGAGGAAGCCCTCAACTGTACATTGAACAAAGTAGTAATCATAAAAGCAACATTTACTGAGCACACTATGTGCCAGGCACTTTTCTAAGTCCTTTAAACACATGAACTCATTTAATCCCCTGAACAACCCTATAAGGTAGATGCTATTGTGATTATTCTCATTTTACAGATGAGGAACGTAAGACCCAAAGACATTAAAGAGCTTGCCCAAGGTTAAGGAACAGAGCCAGGATTCCAACCCAGGGAGTCAGGCTATAGGTCTCAAAGAATGAATGGATGATGAATGAATGAATGATTTGAAAAACATCCCCTCTCCTAGGTAGCTCCTGGTATACATATACACCACCAGTTTATATTTTCAATACACTGGAAAACAATACATTCTTGTTCTTTGAGGCACACAACTGTGAAATTATTTTCTCTTCCTTACAGGTCCTTCTTTTGGGTTAAGACAAGATAGAATTCTGCCTTGTCCAGAACATTCCTCCCAGCCTGCTCTGGAAGTACTGTGCATCTATCTCTACTGGGGCCTCTCTCCTCCAGCCCCCATTGATGGCGTTGGCAAAAACTCCTCCCAGGGCATGAATTTGCAAGAGTGTACAAACCACTACGATAATTAGGGCAGTATAATGTTGGAAGGGGAAGATACAGGCTTCAGAGTACATGTACCAGGGTGTAAGCTATGCCTTCAGTTATTAGCTATGTGATGCTGGCCAGGGTATCTAACCTCTCTGAGCCTCAGATAACAATACCTATCTGACAGTTTGTGAAGACCAGATATAATGTATACAAAGTTATCATTATTACTACTTTCACAATAACTACTCCTGCTAATAATTATTATTTGTGGTAATTTTAATATATGTCAGGTACTAATCCCAGCAGTTTATATGTAGTAAAATTTGATCCTTCAAATAATTCTTCAGGGTAAAAACTATGATGTCTATTTTATAAGTGAGAAAACCAGACTTAAAAAAGTTAACGACCTGCACAAAACCAAAGGTATTAAGTCACGGAGCCTGGATTCAATACAGACTTGCCAACATCAAAACTAACCACTGAATTATACATCTTCTCCTGCACTAGTTTGCTTTGCTCAGGGAGTCTAGGGAAAGAGATTTACTACATTGCCCTGGTGTTCCTCTACAGAGAAATAAGACAAAATTTAAGGAATAAGAGAGAGAAAGGCAATAAAGGCAGAGACAATATTGTCACTATTTGCAGATAATAAGATCATTTATATGAAACATCTAAGAAACTCCCTTTCTCCCCCCCAAAACACATAGAAATGCTGGATAAAATATAGTAAAATCTGATAAAGATTTATTACATTGAGAGATGAGCACAAAAGAAAGAAAAAGGAACCAACCCTCAGGTGGCAAAATAAAGGCATCCCTGGGTCGGAGAAGCAAGTCTTGGAAATGACTTCATGTGGCCAAGAGGGAATATTGGGCACCAGTGTTGTCTCCAATAGCCAGGCAGGGACAAGACCAGGCCTCGAGTTCTGTAGGCTGAGGAGTGGGGACTGAGTCTTGTGCATGAAGCAGGGCCCCCCAAAAGGCCGCTGCTATTGTGTAAGAAAGCCAGAAAAATTGTTTACTGGCCCAGAGAAGTGACAAGGAAGCTTGTTTCTGTTTAGGGCTGTGGGTGGGGGGTTGAAGCAGGGTTGGGGAAATCCACAATAGGCAGTCAATATCCTAAGTACGGGTAACACATGGGTATGGAGTCCCTATTCACAAAACCCACATACAGTTTCCAAGCTGAGGAATTAAGGTAAAAATTGACCCAGACTAGTGAAATGTGAGGCACCTCTTGGGAACTAAAGCACAAGTGATCCAGCAGGACATGTTTACAGTCCATAGTTAAAAATTAAAACCACATGAGGAAAAAAAAAGAAAAACCCCACATGAGGTTGGCCCCTCTCTTTCCCCTCTCCCCTACATGGGACGTACCTCCCAGGGTGTAAATCTCCCTGGTAACATGGGACATGACTCCCAGGGATGAGCCTGGCCTTAGCATTGTGTGACTGAGAGTGCATTCTTGACCAAAAAGAGGAAAAGAAATGAAACAAAATAAAATTCAAATGGCTAAGAGATTTCAAATGGAATAGAAAGGGTATTCTGGAGGTTACTGTTACGCAAGCTTCAGCTAGATATTGAAAATTGCCACAGTATGCCAAGCTCCAACCCACAGTATTCCTGAAAACCCTATAGAATACCCAGGATTCCATCTGAGACTCTACAAAAGTTTTTTTAGTAAGTTTATTTTTTCAGACTTAAGGCCTCCAGATTATTCCTATGCCAGGTAAGCCCTGAAACCCAGAGGCACCAGTCTCTACAAAACATCAACTAGTTTCATTCCTCTACCCTACAATGTCAACACCTCTTTTCAGTACAAAGAAGTTAAAATGGTCATTGCCCAGATATCCTGGAAGACTGAGAGAATGATCAAATTAGAGTGAGGACTTGTAACTGAGAATTTAGGATTAAACACATGATTATGACTACTGACTCATTATATAGATATTTCTTTTAGTTCCTAGTGTATTAGAATAGCTAGAAGGAAATACCTGAAATTGTTGAACTTTGATCCAGTAGCCTTGATCTTTGATAATGATTGTATAAATATATAGTGTGACTGTGTGATTATAAAACATTGTGACTGACACTCCGTTTAGCCAGCATATGGGTAAATGAGTAATAAAATAAACACAATAATAATAATAATAATAATAATAATAATAATAATAATAATGGGGATAAGGGGTATGTGTTGCTTTGGGTTTTCTTTTTATTTCCTTTTTTTGAAGTAATGAAAATGTTATAAAATTGATTGTGATGATAAATGCACAACTATATGATGATACTATGAGCATACTTTGGATGGATTATATGGTATGTGAATATATCTCAATAAAATTGCATTAAAGAAAAACACAAGAAGTGATCTGCTCTGAAGATAGTATCATAAGAACTTGAGGTAACATAATGACCCAAAAGAGATATAAAATAAATTTATTTAAAATGTTTAAACATAAAGAAAAAGAAATCATAAAAAAGAATGGGACACTAGGAAAAAGAAACTAAAAACGCACTAAATGAGATAAATAGCATACTTGAGAAAATCACTCAGAATGAGGCACAAAGAGATAAGAGACATGAAAAATAAGAGTGGTTAAAAGACAGGGAGGATATAATGAGAAGAAAAAGTATATGTCTAAATTAAGTTCCAGTGGAGAGAATAGGGAAAATGAGAGAGGAATTATTCAGAGATACTGAATGAGAAATTTCTGAAATTGAAAGAGTAATAAACCTTCAAATATGGAAAATAATGAATCTCAATCATAGTACATAAAAATAAGTCCATGCCTAGATGCAGAATGCCAAAGACAAAGAGAGAAATCTTAAAATGAAACAAAGAGGAAACATTATGTAGAAAGGAATGACTATTAGACTGATAGAAGACTTCTCTCAGGCGACAACAGAGGCCAGAACACAATAGGATGATATCTTCAAAGCTCTAAGAGAAAACTATTGTCTACCTAGAATTTTTCACTCAGCTAAACTATCACTAAGGAGTCAGGGGAAAGATAAAGATATTCTCAGAAAAGGACATAATGCCAAAAGTATTTCAAGAAGAAAGATTGAGCAAAAAAATCTGTTAGATATGGGGGCAAATCTAAATAAGTTTTGGGTGTAAAAAATTGTATTACTAATTAGTTTTAATTTAAGGATGTATTAAGCAAAGATGAGCCAAAATATAAGACAACAAAAACATGGGAGTTGGAAGAGATGATCAGAGGTAGAGTTTGATGAACTGGAAACTATGTTAAGTCATATATACAGATTAAGAAATAAGGATAGGTCCTGCCCTAATCAAGATGATACACCACTGCAATCAGAGCTCCATCTCTTCATAGACACTTTGAACAATCAACAAGAATTGATGTAAACATCTTTCTCAAACCTCCAGAAAACTGTTAAAGGACAGCAATAACACGGCAGGCACCAAATACAGAAAAAGGCTGCTTAAAAGCTTTAGGCTCTTGTCGTTCTCTGGCTAGTTCCTCTCCCACTCTTCACCGGCTCAGCATGGAGCACAGATGTCTGGCCCAATCTGCCTGGTATTGGCTGGAGGGAATCACTGGTCCCAGAAAGTGCCCTGCATGTAGAAGGCAGCTCACCGAGGCGTTCTACACACTATGGGAGAGCAGTCAAGTGGCTGCCTGGGTTAAGGGACGGCTGGCTGTACAGTGAAAGTGCTGTATTTGGACTGTGCAGAAACTGCTTCCTAGGAAGAGGGGACATTTGTATCCATCTAAATAGGGGAATTCCTGGGGTCACATGCCATGCCCAAGACAAGACACATGTGCAGAAAGAACCAAGGAGTCCCCTATGCTCTAGTCTGGAGCTATTCTCTAAACTGTTCATATGGATAAGCTTCAAGGAGAATACTCACTTAGGTCAATCAACAAAAACTGGGAAAGGTGTTGTGGTGGTTTGGAGCTATAAATCCCAGAAAACATGTTCTTAAACTTAATCCATTTCTGTGGGTGTGAACCCATTGCAAATAAGAACTTTTGATAAGGTTACTTCAGTTAAGGGACATGATGGCTAGGTTCTGATGTCAACTTGACCAAGTGATGATGCCCAGTTGTCTGGTCAGGCAAGCACTAGCCTGACCATTGCTGCAAGGATATTTTTTGGCTGGTTGGTAAACTGGAAGAATGGTGTATTAAATCATCAGTCAGCTGATTACAGCTATGGCTAATTACATCTGCAATCAACTAAATGATATAATCCAATCAGTTGAAGGCTTTTAAGGAAGAAGGGAGACTTTTTCATTGCTTCTTCAGCCAGCGAGCCTCTCCTGTGGAGTTTGTCCAGACCCTTCATGGGAGCTGCCAGCTTCACAGTCTACCATATGGATTTTTGACTATTCCATTGCCACTTGCATGAGATACCTTTATAAATTTCATATTTACAGATATCTCTTATTGATTCTGTTTCTCTAGAGAACCCTAATACAAAGGGTGACCCAAATGAATCAGGATCTGTCTTAATCCTATTACTAAAGAGTTTATAGGGAAGGCCACAGAAAGAGAGAAAGCAAGGGATCAGCCAGAAGCTGAACATCAATGGAATCTGGAAGATAAGGGAGAAGCTAGGATGGCTCCCATGTGTATTGCAATGTGACAAAAAAGTCAATGACCAAGGATCACCAGCAGCCTGCCCCAGAACACACCACAGTCTTCTGGAAAGCATCACCTACATGATGCCTTGATTTTGGACTTCTCCTCATCATAAAACCATGAATCAATATATTCCTGTTGTTTAAGCCAACCCATTGCATGGTATTGGAATTAGCAGCCAGGAAACCAAAACAGTTTTTGGTAACAGAAAGTGGGGTGCTGCTATCGCAAATATAAAAAAATGTGGAATTAGCTTTGGAATTGGGTAATGAGTAGAGGCTGGAAGAATTGTGAGGTGCTTGATAGAAAAAAATGAGATTGCTTTGAAGAGACTGTTGGTAGAAATACATATGCAAAAAGTACTTCCAATTAGGCCATAGAGGGAAATGAATGTATTATCAGGAATTGGAGGAAAGACAATCTGTGTTTTAAAGTGGAAGAATATTTGGTGAAATTCAGTTCTGATGTTGAATAGAAGAGGAACTTGAAAACAATAAACTTATATTTAGCTGAGATTTCCAACCTAAGATTAGAAGGTGCAGCTTGGCTTCTCCTTGCAGTTTATAGTGAAATGAGAGAGAAAAGGGATGATCAAAAAACAGAACTTTTAAACACAAGAAAATCACAAAATGACTGGAAAACTGAGCCTATCCAGATAATGTGTTCTGAGACTAGAGCCAGAAGCGGCTCTACCTCTCTGAACTTCCATAGGGCAATTTCCCAGAGTAAGGCTCCATGTGAGGATT
Organism: Myrmecophaga tridactyla; assembly: GCA_004026745.1. Classification (NCBI taxonomy): domain Eukaryota; kingdom Metazoa; phylum Chordata; class Mammalia; order Pilosa; family Myrmecophagidae; genus Myrmecophaga; species Myrmecophaga tridactyla. Next base: position 8,698 of record PVIY010064390.1, read on the forward strand.
TAACTGAACATGGAACCCAGTCAACCATTTCAGTGGAAGTCAGGATTGGAAATGAAATTATGCAGGATTGATCTTCAGAAAGATCTGTTGTCTATGGTCTGGATTCTTGTGAACTACATCAAAGCCAACAAGGTTTTTGTGAAATTTGTATGAGCAGAACCACTGCCAGCCTGGACTGAAAGGGACAGAGAAGGTTGAATTGAAGGAAGAATGAATTCAAGGGCAGAACCATGGAAGCTATGGTCCAGACTGAAGAGATTGCTTCAGACTAAGAGAATGGGCCCAACCATGTGTGTGGAAAAGAGCAGGTTCACTCCTGCATTTGGAGGGGGCAGGCCATCTGCCCTGGTGTTTGGATGGGGAAGGCCTTGCTCCCTGTTGTTCAGGGAGAATTCTGCCACCTCCATGTTCAGAGATGATGGGGCCTGTGCCCTGGCATTCCCAGAGAGGCTGGTTGCCATTCTGATGCTCAGCTTGGATAAGGCTTGTGTCCCAGGGTTTGCAGAGAGTCTGGTTACCACCTCAATACTCAGAGTGGGTAGAACCTGTGTCCTGTTGTTTGCAGAGTGATTGACTACCATACAGATGCTTGAAGAGGGTAGGGCCTTCACCTCAGTGTTCAGAGAAAGCATGGCTGCTCCCAGAAGGGGTGGGGCTGCTGATCTGTCAGTTCCATAAGACAAAATATTGATCCATAGATGATACTCAGACTTTGAAATCTAACAGGGTTTTCCCCACTGAGTTATGGAATTGTTTGGGAACCGTGACCCTGTTTTCTTCCCAATTTTTCCCTTCTGGAACAGGAATGTTTATCCTACGCCTGTCCCACCATTGTATAATGGTTTTAATTTCTCCCTCATTTTTGAAGGACAATTTTGCTGGGTATAGAATTCTTGGTTGGCAGTTTTTCTCTTTTAGTAATTTAAATATATCATCCCACTGTCTTCTCGCCTCCATGGTTTCTGCTGAGAAATCTACACAGTCTTATTGGGTTTCCCTTGTATGTGTTGGATTGCTTTTGTCTTGCTGCTTTCAAGATCCTCTCTTTCTCTTTGACCTCTGACATTCTCACTAGTAAGTGTCTTGGAGAACGTCTATTTGGATCTATTCTCTTTGGGGTACACTGCACTTCTTGGATCTGTAATTCTAGGTCTTTCGTAAGAGTTGGGAAATTTTCAGTGATTTCTTCCATTAGTTTTTCTCCTCCTTTTCCCTTCTCTTTTCCTTCTGGGGCACCCACAACACGTATATTTGTACGCTTCATATTATCATTCAATTCCCTGAGTCCCTGCTCATATTTTTCCATTCTTTTCCCTATAGTTTCTGTTTCTTTTTGGATTTCAGATGTTCCATCCTCCAGTTCACTAATCCTAACCTCTGTCTCTTGAAATCTACCATTGTAGGTTTCCAATGTTTTTTTCATCTCTTCTACTGTATCTTTCATCCCCATAAGTTCCGTGATTTGTTTTTT
>PVIY010064391.1:0-10171 GCA_004026745.1 Myrmecophaga tridactyla
GCATCCAGACTCTTCTTGAATCTCAATTATCACAGGCTTTGGGCAGCCTCTGTCCCATATAGACTGAATGAGAATTGCTCCAAACATAAGTGAGGTCAGAGTGTCTGAAGTGTATAAGACAATTCATTAAATAGGGAGTGTATGAAGCAGAAAAATTGGATGCCCATCACTCTTAAACCTCCCAAAATGACAGTGCTAATTGGTAGGTTTCATTGATTAAGTTGTCAAGGTCTATCAATAACTCACAACACTACTTATGGAAGGAAAGTGGTAAAGTTTATTATTTAATAAAACTTTTCAAAGTTTAATTGATCAAAAAAAAAGCAATTCTTCAGCTCTCAGGACAACCTCTGTTACTTCAAAGAGAAAGATAATGTTTTATGGTTGCAGGCAGACAAAGAGCAAAACAAAGCAGTCATATCCAAAATATCTGCCATAAGTCTACCTGCAATGTTAGAAGTAACACGGATTGAACAACCCTTGCAATTTAAAATGTGATTATATAAGCTACTTAGCACACTAAATTAATGAGTTTTCAAATGTTAATATGATTGAATTGAAAAGTCATTGCTATGAAAATTAGAAAAGAAGTGTTTTCATAAGGAGAAACAGACAGTAAATTTAGAAACTAAGAACTTTCCAAGATAGAAAGGGCTAGAATAAGAAAGTCAGTAGCCAATACAAAGATATAAGATACTCTAAAATGGAAGGAATATAAGATATACTAAAATGGAGGGAGGGAGGGAGCAAAGAAGGAACAGAGGGAGGGAGAGATAGATGGAGGAGAATAAGAAGTAGAAGAAAGAACCTGACCTATCACTCAGTTTGTCCTAGTAGAATATTCCCTGTGTGGTGTCATTGTACTTGACAACACACCATCTCTTCAGTAAACCACTTATTTAACAAGCCAAAGTGGGTTACCCTGTTGTTTAGTCATGTTTGTGAACCCTGAAAAATGCACGTTGCTAACTCAACTTATAGTTACAGCTGACACTGCCAACTTTAATAGAAAGAAAAGAACCTAGGAAAACCAAGCAAAGATAGGAAAACATGAATAGCTATCATATAAAAGAAGAGTGATTGTTAAAGAACAAGTTCGGAGTAGTTACGGCCTAAACCCAAAGTTACATTTTCACTGTTACTTCATGTTACTATGCCACTGAACATGCAGTAAAATGAAATATTATCTCTCACTGATAGCCTGAACACTCCTTGATGGAGCAATTTGTACAGGAGTGGATTTATAGCCTCTGATATTATGCTCTGTAAAAATAGGTACATAATTTATGTGTATTGGAATGAATGAATATTGATTATTGAGTAACAGGGGAGAAGAAAAAGAAAGTAACCTAATACATTTTTAATTCTCAATTGAGAACACACATATTGGTTACAATTTAGGCAGATATGGTTTCTCTACATCCATAAGTTAGGCCTAATAGCTCATTTAACAATAAATACAAAAACATACTAATGGGGCAATTTATTAAGTGATTTTTAACTACTCAGTAAGAATTCATTTTCAAGATATTCTTCTATGGGGTGGCTCCCTGAGAGCAGCTAACTGAATGTCAATTTTTTTTTTTTTACTTTTGCTTTTATTTTTTTCTTTTTGTTTTTATGAATGTGAATCTTTTGACACAAAGAAGGATCTTCCTGAGTCTCATTCCCAGTAGCTAATGAAATACCAGAGAAAACCATTTATGGCTTTAACTGGTGGGTTTATGAAATGGACAGTGTTAAATACCAAAGAGAAAGTAAGATTCTTCTAATTTTGCTAACAAAATTGGTTTGTATGGGTCAATTTATTCTTGGAAGTTGTCTGGGCAAGTTACATGTATCAAAAACTCAAAGAAGGGTGGCTGCCATGGCTCAGCAGGCAGAGCTCTGACCTGCCGTGCTGGAGGTCTGGAGTTCGATCCCTGGTGCCTCCTGTCCATATGCAAATTAAAAAAAAAAAAAAAACTCAAAGAACACAAAAATAAGGTTAGAAATCTGGTTGCTCAATTAGTGGGGGGAAGTGATTTGAGGAGGGGAAAATCAGAAATTGTGGACAGAAGACTTCAATAAAATATGCCTGAAACAGATTCTGAAGGCTGAATGCTGCTGAGAAAAGCTGAGAGGTTGACTGGGTTGGCAAAAACACAGATCATTCCTTCTAGGCTCTGTCCATAGCTCAAAGCAACACAACAGAAGTAAAACAAGTTTATATTCTAATTCCAGGGAAAACATTCCCTGTACCAATTCAGGAAACCCTCTGCCTAAGTAATCTTTAATTGCTTAGAAATCCTTTGATTTGCTCTAATACAAGAAAGATAAACCAAAGACACACCTTTGAATTTTAAAATGCTTGTTCTAAATATGAGATCATTTAAAGTGAAAAAACTATTCCTCTGAAATGCTTTTTCTTACATTAAAATCCATACAATCAGAGGCCTGCATAAAATACTATCTCTCTATTGTGAAAGTTTAGCATTTCAGTATGGGGAAAAGCAAAGAAAGAGGAGAATGGAAGGACCTAAAAAAACAAACGAAAATGAAAAGTATTGTCATAATATGCATGATTGGGAGAAACAAAATCTGTGCCCTTGCAATCTTATTAAGAAACTGAATATGAAACCAGACACATGAGTAATGTTTTTCTTTTTCAGTTGACATCTGTACCAGTTTGAAACTGTTGTGTACCCCAGAAAAGCTATATTCTTTACTCCTGATTAAATATTTGATTAGATTGTTTCCATGGAGATTTGACCCTCTCAATTGGTGGTGTGACCATTTGATTAAGTGGTTTCCATGCAGATGTGTCTCCATCCATTCAAGATGGGTCACTTACTGGAGTCCTTTAAGAGGAAACCATTTTGGAAAGAGCTAAGAGCTGACACAGACAGATATCTGGAGATACAGAAAGAAAATGCCCCTGGAAAAACCGTTTGAAATGAGAAGCTTGGAGAGAAAGCTAATGGAAGTCAACACATGTGTTCCCAGCTAAGAGAGAAATCCTGAACATCATTGGCCCTGTATTGATTCAAGATATGTTTCTCTGGATGCCTCAGTTTGGACATTTTTATGGACTTAGAACTGTAAACTTATAACTTAATAAATTCCCTTTAAAAAAGGCAATCATTTCTGGTATACTACATTTCTGGCAACATTAATAACATCTTTATAAATATGATTTCTCTCAGGAAACTATAACTCCAGATGTGAATGGTTGACTTACTGAAAAATGTGTTAAAGATTCCAGCTTGTATTGTGAATTTGTCTTTTTCTCTTATTATTGTTGTCAATCTTTACTTTACATATATTTGTGATTAATAATAGGGAATACACATGTGTTTTTAATGTTTGTTGACCTTTGAAAATGTGTGAACAGAGTGAAGCAAATTTATCCTGGTATTTGGATTATAGGTGATTGGCTACATAATACTGCATGAGTCATAATATTGATATGACTAACACATGGGTATATGAAAAAATATATAACTTATCAATGGGTCTAATTACTTCTGCAAATTTAATCAATAGTTTTTTTTTAATCATGAGTGAATCAATGTGGTATGAAATATAAAATATGATATATTGCTTTTATTATTGATAAACAGCTATACCAATAGCATGTGTTCTAATGATTTTGTTTGTTTTTTGTTTTCATTTATTCATCTAATGATTTTTTGAAATAGAAAAAATTGAAGTTTGTTTTCTTTAGAGAATTCTTTTCTTTAGTTAAGATGTTTTATGAAGGTCTTAACTATATAAAGATCAGTAACTTAGTGGGTAGGCCAAGACAGTTCACACAGGTTTAATTCCCAGTGCCTGCCCATGCAAAAGAAACTAGTAGCTTAAGTAAGCACCAAGACCAGGAAAACTAATATTTAAATAATTATTAAAAACAAGCTAAGAAATCACTTTTTTTCTTTTTGAGTTCAACAATAATTTCTCATCTTTTAAAAAGAGATTCTGATTGTCAAAGTTAAGTCACCTAACTAAATTATGAACTAAATAAAAAATGGAAAAATTAAATCAATTGATAACTAGAAAATATGCCTACACTTATATAATCCCATTCAGAAGAAGTTTGAGTGCCCAAATCTAAATATTTGTTTGCTATACTTCAACTGTGAGACAATGTTTGATTCTTAACTACTGGAGAATTTAATAGACATCCAACTTGATTTTGCCTTTGATTTTATTAAACTATCACCCATTACACACAGTGTGTAGATGTATTTTGACAAGCTCACCCTCTCAGTGACATGGCAATATTTTGGAAGTGAAATTAATAGAAACATATTCTTAAAGCAAGAGGATGCCTTAATATATATCCCCAGTTGCTGGGAGAAATTATGGTCAGCCCAGAATTAAAGAATCCAAGAGACCTCGAAACTTGTGATCCAGGAAAGATTTGGCAACATAGTGAGAAATGTGAAAACCCTAATCAATGGTAACAGTCCTGTGTGCAAACCAAACCAGCAGTTGATCCATGGAAAATGAAAGTATGAGGCTCAAGTAGTATTGCAGAATCTTTCATTGACTAACAATGTCTTTGGTACTAATATGTTGCTCAGAAATAAAGCTAGAGACTCTGGGAGTGGGAGGGGATTGACATAAAATGGACCCTTGTCAGAGGGTTGTCAGCTGATTAAAGAACAGGGATTCAGAACCAAAATTCAAGTAATCTTAAAATATATGAGTAGTAGGCACAGAAAAAAAGGGCCAAAAGAAAATAAAGGGGTATCCTTGTTTTCAGATTCAGGGCAATAGTTACAGTGAATCAGGCAAATCTAGGTGATAAACATGTATATTTTTCTGATTAATTAAGCAAAACTTTAACCTCATAAAATGGGGAGTGTTCAATCCTTGAGTGAGAATCAAGAAACAATGCATATGGGAAAGAGGTAAACTGTGTGGCATATGAATGAGAATTGGTGAGACAGAAAACACTTGAAATATTAGGGACTATCTCAAATTGCACATTCCAAAAGAAGGCATTTAGTATGTTTTCAAAAAATTCCATGAAAATAAAAATTATTTAACATCCTAGATGCTGAGGACAACCTAATAAGATATTTTACTTGGCCCTAAATAACTCTTGAGAAAGAAAGATGTGGTATAAACTCTTATTTTCTTCACCTTTCAGAGAGATATATGGGTTTTCTAAGTAATCTTTCCAACATAAACAGATTTTAAAACATTTTTTCCACAAACTAGTCCTTAGGATTTCTATAAGAAAGTAATTAAAATCTCTCTGGAGAGAGATAGTAATGATGAGTGCACCCTAGTTAAATTGATCAATTTTAATTGGAATCCTAGAGAACTGATTTTTTGAGCATTAAACTACAGAGAAGTATATAATGTAAACAACAGTGAGAGAATAGCAGTCTTATAACTATTTGACTTTCATATTGTAAATATTTTTATTTTAACCTGGTTTTGACGTTGAAGAAATTCTTCTTTCAGTTTGTCTCTTCTCTGTCCCTTTCAGTCCAGGCTGGCAGTGGTTCTACTCATGCAAATTTTGCAAAAAACAAAAACAAAAACAAAAACAAAACTTTCCCACTTTGCATTCAATTCACAGCAATTCAAACCATCAAACAGAAGAACTTTACACAGATCTTTCAGCATAACTGCATTTCCAATCCTGACCACATTGAAATGGCTGATTGGATCCATGTTTAGATATACCCTCACATGAGTCCTCTTCTCCAAGAACTCACATTCCAGAAGCTCAGGGAGGTCTCAGAGCACACTATCTAGAAGGGCTCATAATTTTCCAAACCATCAACTTTTGCTTCCTTTGAGGGTAACAATGTTGGCCTTATAGAATGAGATAGGACCGTCCTTCACTCTTCAATATTTTGGAAGAGTTTGAGGAGGATTAGTGTTAATCTACCCTATAATGTTTGGTAAATTCCCCAGTGAAACTATCTGGCCCTGAAATTTTCTGTGTTTGGAGATTTTTATACAGATTCGATCTATCTACTTGTTCTAGTTTGCTAGCTGCTGGAATTCAACATACCAGAAACAGAATAGCTTTTAAAAAGGGGAATTTAATGAGTTGCTAGCTTACAGTTCTAAAGCCAAGAAAATGTCCCAGTTAAAAGAAGTCTATAGAAATGTCCAATCAAAGGCATCCATCCAGGGAATGATACCTTGGTTCAAGAAGGCCAATGAAGTTCAGGGCTTCTCTCTCAAGTGAGAAGGCACATGGTGAACACTGTCAGGGCTTCTTTCCCACCTGGAAGGGCATATGACAAACATGGCGTCATCTGCTAGCTTTCTCTCCTGGCTTCTGGTTTTATGAAGCTCCTTGGGAGGTGTTTTCCTTCTTCATCTGCAAAGGTCTCTGGCTGCTGGACTCTCTGCTTCATGGTGCTGCAGCATTCTCTGCTCTTTCTGATTCTCCCATTCTCCAAAACATTTCCTCTTTTATCGGACTCCAATAAACTTATCAAGACCCACCCAAATGGGTGGAAACATGTCATCACCTAATCCAGTTTACAACCACTCTTGACTAAATCACACCATCCAGGGAGATGATCTGATTACAGTTTCAAAAATACAGTATTGAATAGGGATTATTTTACCTCTATGAAATGGGATTTTGATTAAAACATGGCTTTTCTAGGGGGCATATATCCTTTTAAACCAGCACACTACTTATTATTGATCTGTTAAGACATTCTATTTCTTCTTAAATCAATAAAGGTAGTTTCTAAGAATTTATTGATTTCATCTAGGTTTTAAAATTTCATGGCATACAATTTTACATACTATCCTCTTACTGGTTTTTTTTTTTCAATTTTATTGTGATATATTCACAAATTATATAAACCATGTGTTCTAGTTTGCAAGCTACCAGAATGTGATGTGCCAGAAATGAAATAGCTTTTTAAACAGGAGAATTTATTCAGTTTCAAGTTTACATGTTCTAAGGCTGTGAAAATGTTCAAATTAAGGCAAGGCTATGTAAATGTCCAATCTAGGGCATCCAAGGAAAGATGCCTTAGTTCAAGAAGGCCAATGATGTTCAGGGCTTCTCCTCAACTAGAAAGGCACATGGAGAACATGGTGATACCTGCTAGCTTTCTCTCCAGGCTTCTTGTTTCATGAAGCTCCCCTAGGGGTGTTTTCCTTCTTGATCTCCAAAGGTCTCTGGCTGTGTGGGCTCTGAAGCTTTTTCCAAAATGGTTCCCTCTTAAAGGACTCCAGTAATCAATCCCACCTTGAATGGATGGAGACACAACTACATGGAAACCATCTAATCAAAAGTTACCACCCACAATTGGGTGGGTGACATCTCCATGAGAATAATAAAAAAGCTTCCACCAGCAATAATGAATGAGTATTTAAAGGACATGGCTTTTCAGGGATCCACTACAGATTCAAGCTGGCACATTCCACCCCTTGGACTCCAAAAAGATATGTTCTTTTCAAATGCAAAACATATTCATTCCATGATAATATCAGAAAGCCTTAAACAATTTCAGTAACAATACAAATGCAATACAAAGTCAGAAACAGTACAAAATTTCATCAAAATCTAAAATTCTCCTCTGGCTCTGGACCTGTAAAACTCAGAGTAAGTTATTTGCTGCCAACATACAAAGGAGGTACAGTCATAGAATACATATTCCCATTTCCATAGGGAGAAACTGGAAGGAACACAGGAGTCACTGGACCCAAACAGTTCAGAAAAACCTGCAGGGCAAACTACATCAGATTTCAAAGTCTGAGAGTCATTTCTCTTTGGGGCTTTAGAAAGCATCAGTCCCACCCTTTCCAAGGGCCTATGCAGCAGCCTACCTCTCTCAGAATGCAACCTTGGGGGACATTGATGAGTCACAATGATCAATTTTCGAATATTTTCATTAATCCAGAACAGAAATAAGAATAAAAAAATAAAACATAATTTCTCCAATACCCCTTACTCCCCCATATTGCTGACACCAAGTATTGGTGTGGTAAATTTGTTACTACTGATGAAGAATATTAAAATATTACTGTTAACTGTAGTCCACAGTTTGCAATAGCTATATTTGTGCCCATATACCCTCAATAATTACTTTTTTTATTTTTATTTTTACATTTGTAGTAGTTCAGGCAAGAATTTATTTATTTTTGTAGTGTTAATCAGTGACAAACATGACTTTAAACTTCTTTCAATCAAATTCACCTACAGTATGAAACTTATTATTTATAATACCAAGAGCAAACTACTATCACCTCTGTCCATTCCCAAATATTTAAATTCAAACTCATTAACAATTCTGCACATACTTGGTAACAACTTCCACTTCTCTTCCTTCTATCTGTCTCTAGGTCTGAGCTTACATGTTAGTTCATATTAGTGAAATAATATGAACCTTTGTGTCTGGCTTATTTCACTCAATATTATGTCCTCAAGTTTCATCCATATTCTCACATGTTTCAGGACCTCATTCCTTCTTACTAAGGTGTAATATTCCATTGTATGAATATACCACATTTTGTTTATCCACTTATCTGTCAATGGGCCCTTGGATTGTTTCTTTCTCTTGGTAATTGTGAATTATGCCACTATGAATATTGGTGCACAAATGTCTGTTCATGACCCTGCTTTAAATCTTCTGGGTATTTATGCAGTAGCACAATTGCTTGGTTGTAGGACAACTCAATATTTACTTTTCTGAAGAACCAGCAAACTGTTTTCCACAGTGGTTGCACCATTTTACATTCCCACCAGCAGTGAATAAGTGTTCCTATTTCTCTACATCTTCTCCAACATTTGTAGTTTCCTCTTTGTTTAATAGCAGTCACTTTTATTGGTATGAGATGATATTTCATTATGGTTTTGATTTGCTTTTCTCTAATAGCTAATGAAGATGAACATCTCTTCATGTACTTTTCTACTTTTCAGCAATTTGTATCTACTCTTTGGAAAAATGCCTATTCATATCTTTAGCCCATTTTAAAATTGCTTGTTTGTTCTTCTGTCATTGTGTTGTAAGATATCTTTATATATACTGGATATCAGACCCTTATTAGATATATGGTTACAAAATATTCTTTCCCATTGAGTTGGCTGCCTTTTCACCTGTCTGACAAAGTCCTTTGGAGTGCAGAAGTGTTCAGTCTTGAGGAGTTCCAATTTATCTATTTTTTTCTTTCACTGCAAGTGCTTTGGATGTAAAGTCCAAGCAGCTACCTCCTATCACTAGGTTTTGAAGATGTTTCATTATATTCTTTTCTAGAAGTTTAACAGTACTGGCTCTTAGATTTAGGCCTTTTATGTACTTTGAGTGAATTTCTGAATAGGGTATGAGGTAGGGGTCCTCTTTCATTCCTTTGGATATGGATATGCAGTTCTCCCAGATCAATTTATCAAAGAGACTATTCTGTTCCAGTTCAGCAGATTTAGAGACCTTATGAAAAATCAACTGACCATAGATCTGATGTTCTACTTCTGAACTCTCAATTCAATTCCATTGATCAATATATCTATCTTTGCACCAATATCATGCTGTATTGACCACTGTGGCTTTATAAAAAAATTTAAAGTTAGGAAGCATATGTCTTCCCACTTTGCTCTTTTTTATGATGCTTTTTGCTATTCAAGGCCCTTTCCCTTCCAAATAAATTTAATAACTAACTTTGGAAAGTCTACAAAGTAGGTTGATTGAATTTTGATTGGTACTGCTTTGAATCTGTAGATCAATTTGGGTAGAATTGATATAATGATACATTTAGCTCTCCTGACCATGAACACAGAATATCTTTCCACCTATTTAGGTCTTTTTAAATTTATTTTAGCAATGTTTTGTAGTTTTATGTGTACAGGCCTTTTATATCCCTGATTAAGTTTATTCCTAGGCATTTGATTCTTTTTGTTGCTATCGTGAGTGGAATTTTTTCTTAATTGCCTTCTCAGTTAGATCATAACTAGTATATAAAAACCTTACTGATTTTTGCATGCTAGTCTTCTATCCTGCCATTTTGCTGAATTTGTTTATTAGCTCAAGTAGTTTTGTCATAGATTTCTCAGGATTTTCCAAATATAGGATAATGTCATCTGCAAATAATGAGAGTTTTATTCTTCCTTTCTGTATTAGTCAGGTTCTCTAGAGAAATAGAACCAATAAGAGATATCTGTAAATATTAGATTTATAAAAGTGTCTCACACAATCATGGGTAT
>PVIY010064392.1:0-10167 GCA_004026745.1 Myrmecophaga tridactyla
CAGAGGAAAGGCAGCTAACTTTCCACTGAGGTTCTTTCTTACGTGGAAGGCACAGGATGGTCTCTGCTGGTCTTCTCTCCAGGCCCTTGGGTTCCAACAACTTTCCCCGGGGTAACTTCTTTCTGCATCTCCAAAGGCCTGGGCTGAGCTGCTAGTGCTGAGATGAGGAATGCCGAGCTGCTTAGGCTGTGCTACGTTGTGTTCTCTCATTTAAGCACCAGCCAATTAAGTCAAACATCACTCATTGCAGCAGACACGCCTCCTAGCTGACTGCAGATGTAATTGGCAACAGATGAGGTTCACGTACCGTTGGCTTATGTCCACAGCAACAAAACTAGGTATGCTCACCTGGCCAAGTTGACAACTGAATCTAACTAACACAAGAGGTTACAGGAACAATTCCAAAGTCTACTTGGTACTCTGATGGAGCCTCCCATATTGATAGCCATGACAGTACATTCCAGTACTAAAACTATATCATGGGAGACTGGTGCTATGCAAAGCAGTCAATGAGCTGAATTAAGAGCTGTATGGATGGTAACAGTGGATGAACTAGTAGATGTGCTATCTGTACCAACTGCCAGGCTATTCACGATCTGGATGGTAACCTGGAAACAAGAACAGTGGACAGGCATAGATCACCCTATATGAGGATAAAAGCTGTGGCAAGACATCTGAGATGCCTGCCGGTGATAAAAGATAACCATCTATCCTGTCCCCACCCACACTCTTAACATGTAACCTGAGAATGTTGAGGCAGATATCCTTACACAAGTCTGGAGGTATACTACTGAAACCCTAGAAGCAGCTGAGTGGATTCATCGAAAGAACAGACACCTAGGGTATCAAACCTTATGGCATTTAGCCCAGCATTTCCAACTACCCATCACATGCCAACAACTTATGGCATCACACAGGACTGTGATGCTCCCTGTGACAACCATGCTGACTGCCCTATCAGACAGTACACATCAGCCAATCACAGGGTCCAGTGATCCAATCTCAGGGCCCAATGACCCAATGGCAAGTGGACTACATTGGCCAATGGAAGATAAAAAGGCACCAGACCAAGAGTGGAAGGGGGCAAGGTATACATTCACCACAGTAGATACTGCCATGGGACTTCTGTTAGCTTTTCCAGTGGGGAAAGCTATTCAGTGAGCCACCAGACATTGCCTAGAATGGGTAAGTGCCCTCTACAGATACTTACACACAAGTAGACAGTGACGAGGTAACCCCTTTCAACAGACAAATGACCCAAGCATGGGCTATGTACTATGATGTAATGTGGAATTTTCATCTACCCTACAACCCTACAGATGCAGGTCTTACAGAATTAATGAATGGCCTCTTAAAGGAACAGTTGAAAGATGATAAGAAATCCCTACAACAATGGCCTAAAAGGTTTTGTCAAGTCCTAACCTGACTAACTCTACACCTAAAGCTGCAGCCCCAGCTCCTATTGAAATACTAATGGTGTAAGAGCCAAGGACACAAATTAAAGAGTCAGTTATAGCCTAAAGGGAGGAATAATAATTTATTGTCGTCTATGCCTCAGACCATATAAATGGGGGGAATGAGGTTCTTTGGCCTTGGTGCTGACCTATACAGCCACGCTGTTTGGAAATGTGAAGTCTACGGGGAATAGGAGTCACCCAAAATATTCTAATATAGCCACAATTTATACAAAAAACGCCTGTTAAAATGTTTATCACCAGTTCAGGGCCTCCTATTCCCATGGGAACCTCATATATAACTATGAGGACCCTTCTAATGCCTAGACCAACGATTGATGTGATGGTGGAGGATTCTCAAGATTTAAAAGGGGAAACTATCTGGTATTTAAGACTTCTCCACAATGTCCCTCTGCCTGGTACCTTATCTACCAATGGAACTCTTCCATGTATATTATTAAGTCAACAACATTTACCCCTTTTTATTCTCCATAATCATCTTTCTTTTTGCCCATAGCACTCTAGCAAACACCTTTCTAAAGTAGGCTTCAGTGGTAACTTATGCCCTCAGTCAAACCCATTGTTGGCATTGCACGGATTTGCCATCTTTGGGTGCTACTGGCCTTCCCTGGACCATAGATCCTGCAAACTAGACTACACAGAATGTCCTGCTGACATGGCAGAATTCGACACACCAATAAATCTGGAGTGAGACTTCCTCTTTTAAGACTGAAATCCAATTACCATCTTATAATGAGACTCGGGCTTATAACTTTTCCCTTATGAGGGAACAGGTAAATAAGCCCTGACCAGTATTAGGGTATGCCCTTCATGATGGAATAGGATGGCTGACAGAAGTAGCAGCAACCTTAGTCCATACTGCCCCTGTCTACATAGAATGCCTTAATGGGAATGGAGATATGGGGTGGTTACCCTCGGAAGTGTGTAATTTTACCTTTAAACTACAAAATGATCGCCTTTTCTAATGGCAGAGTACATCCAACAGACACACAGTATATGCCTCCCCCATCAGGTGGCCACAAACCTGTGGGCAATATGGATGGCCCTATTTACCTTACAGTTGGACAGGACGCTGTACATGGGGGCAGGCATATGTCTTTGCCACATTATATGATTCTTTACTATACTCCCAACGATGGGGAAATAGTAAAATCTAGATATCAAGTGAAGCGGACCCCATGGTAGTTTTATATTTAAGCTATTCTTGCTCCGGAAGGAGCTGCAATGATTATCAAAAAGAATAAAACAGCTTTAGCTAACCGTGCATTTCACAAGCTTAATGAATCTAAATTAGCAATATCATGTTAAATGATGAAACCACCCAATTACAGAAAGTCATCTTACAAACAGAAAAGCTTTAGCCATTTTAACTGTGGCATAAGGTGGAACCTGTGCCCTTCTAAACATACAATGTTGCATATATTCCTGATCACTCAGATAATATTTCACAAGCTTTAAATCATACACAAGAGCACATACACAGTATTGATCAAGTATCTACTAACCCCCTTACTACCTGGTTTAATTATCTTACTCAGCCTTGGTCGCATTTCTTTACAGGATTATCTGCCCTATGTGTTCAACCATTACTGTTCTGTTGTCTTTTATACTGTTGTGCTGGTGGTGTGTGGATGCAATGCCAGTCCTATGGTCAATGTAGCATGTTGTGGAGGGGGTGAATAGCGGCAGTCCAGGGCCTAGGCTCCTTCCTAAATGGCCTGAAACAAACCTGCTTTAGTCAAAGACTAAGGTCAAGAAAGTAATCAGTCTCCCTGGAGGGGGAAGAATGCAACCACAGATGTAAAAGTGGTACTGATTATATCTTAGTATTAAGCACTAATCTTAGTAAAACAACAGATTTTTGGTCTCTTTCATGATTATACTAGAGACCCAATATCCTCATACTATATAGAATGTGTTTCTTCTAAAATCACCTATTACCCTCCCCTGCACCTCTGTCTCTTGTGGAGCACTAAACCTCCCCATCAGCCACCACCCAAGAACCTCTCCCATTTATAAGTTCCAATAAATCTATGTCTACTTCTGTGCTTAGTTTTTTCATTCTTGGAGCAGCACCGGCCCATGTTCTGCATGAAGTCAGTCTGGGCCCAAACATTAATGTAACAATTTTTGAGGCAACCATGATTGTCAATATCTGATAAACCCATGCAACTGTGTCTTACATGTGAATCCAGGGTGAAATTTTTGGAAACCATTACTCATAGAACACATGTTAATCATACTCGATGAGAACATTTACTAAAGAATTTTTTAAAAAAGGCAATGGTCAATGCAAAGATGACACACAGTTTCCTAAATATATTCATACATTTATTTATCTATGGGTCCAAATCCAGTTTTACTGAATTGTCATTTGAATAAATCATGACTTGGCTTGAGGCAGCCATTCAGTGGAAGACAATGCAGAAAGCCATTCAGTGGAACACAATGCAAAAAAGTTGAAAGGCTCAAAGACTTTTTTTTACATGAGCAGGCATCGGGAAACGAACCCAGGTCCTCTGGCATAGCAGGCAAGCATTCCTGCCTGCTGAGCCACCGTGGCCCACCCTCAAAGACTTCTTAAAATCACTTTTCTTCCATGATTTTCTCGCATTTCACCCACAATTCCAACCACACTCTTTCCTCTGAATCCAGACTCTCCCTGCCCTCAGTGTTCATGAGGGACCCCATCTCTATTCCCTCCTGCTTTTCCAGTTCTGTCTTTCTGTATTGATTCTACTAATTCTATACTAGAAAGACTGCAAACCGGGTTAACAAGAAACAACTCTTCTTTCTAAAAGGTGACTTACATTGTGAGAAATAAAGAGACTATAAAAGATACTAGGCAAACAATTTTGAAAGAAACCAATAAAATTTCAATAAAAAATAGAGATATTGAAATTTAAAACTTAATGGATATGGCCCCATCAAGAGATAGTGGAGTAAGAAAGTTTCAGGACTACAATCCCCAAAAAGTTTTGAATAACCACCAAGAACTGGCAGAAATATCTTTCTTAAAGCTCCAGAAAAATAGTCAAAGGACTGCAGTAACAGGGAAAGTGTCAAAGCAAGAAAGAAACTACTTAGAAGTGGTAGGATCCTGTGGCACTTGGGCAGACCCCTCTCCAACTCCTCACTGGCTCCATGCAGATTTGACCTGCACTGCCAGTGTGGGTCCCTTGCCCCAATTCCAGAGGGAGCAGGCTCAATCTCTCTGGTGGTGGCCTGGGAGACTGAACCAGGACATTCATTGCAAGCTTGCCATCACAGAACTTGCCCTGCAGGTAGAACGTCCTCACAGAGCTCTTCTACAGAATACTGTGGGAGGGCAGTCAAATTGTGACTGCCTGGGGCAAAAGATTGCTGGCTGCACAGGACATACAGTGCAGTGTCCAGGACCACAAGGAAACTTCCTAGGGAAGAGGGGACTTTTATGTCCATGTAAACAGGGAAATTCCTAGGGCACACACACATGCCCAAAATAAGATGCGTACTGAAAGGATCAGGGAGGCCCCTGCACTTTGGCCTTAAACTAGTCCCTGAACTCATTGCATGAATAAGCCCTGAAAGAGAACACTCACACAAGTCAATCTGCAAAGACCAGGAATGGTATCTTATTTTTTTCCTCTTTTTTTATTTATTCATTTCTGGCATTCAAGGAATGCTCTGTCATAATATTAGCTTGATATAAACTTAAGGAATAGATACCTCAGAGAGTAAATTCCAGCAATAATGCACTAAAATTTCAAAATATCCAGGTATCAATAAAAGATTGTAAAGCATATAAAGAAACAGGAAGCTACGGCCCAGTTAAAGGAGAAGACTGATGAGGAGGCCACGACCTGGGAAATACCAGTCAAAGACTTTTTAAAAATGGTCTTAAATATGCTCAAAGAGCCAAACAAAAATTTGGACAAAAAACTAAAGAATATCAGGAAAATGGTAGTTGAATACAGAGAAAATATCAACAAAAAGACAGACATTATGAAAAGGAACCAAAGAGAGATGAGGATCACAGTAACAGAAACGAAAAATTCCTTACAGGGGTTCAACACCACACTGGAGCTGTCAGAAGAAAGAATCAGTGAACTTGAAGATCAGACAACTGAAATCTCCTGAAGAACAAAAAGAAAAATGAAGAAACAGAGCCTGAGGAATCTGCGGGACACCATCAAGCATACCAGTATATGGGAATTTCAGAAGGAGAAGAAAAAGAGAAAGGGGCCAAGAGAATATTCAAGTAAATAATGGCTGAAAACTTCCCAAATTTAATGAAAGACATGAATATCCACATCCAGGACATTCAATAACTCCAAACACGATAAACCCAAATAGACCCACACTATGGCATATTATAATAAAACAGTCAATGCCAAAGATAAAGAGAGAATTCTGAAAGCCACGAGAGAAGCATCATCTCACATACAAGAGAGCCTCAATAAGATTAAGCACCAATCTCTTCTTGGGAACCATGGAGGCAAACAGGCAGTGAGATGACATATATATAGTGCTGTGTTAGTTAGATTCAGTTGTCAACTTGGCCAGGTGAGCATACCTAGTCTTGTTGCTGCGGACATACGCCAATGGTACGTGAACCTCATCTGTCGCTAATTACATCTGCAGTCGGCTAGGAGGCGTGTCTGCTGCAATGAGTGATGTTTGACTTAATTGGCTGGTGCTTAAATGAGAGAACACAACGTAGCACAGCCTAAGCAGTCGGCATTCCTTATCTCAGCACTAGCAGCTCAGCCCAGGCCTTTGGAGATGCAGAAAGAAGTTACCCCGGGGAAAGTTGTTGGAACACAAGGGCCTGGAGAGAAGACCAGCAGAGACCATCCTGTGCCTTCTACATAAGAAAGAACCTCAGTGGAAAGTTAGCTGCCTTTCCTCTGAAGAACTAACAAAATAAATCCCCTTTTATTAAAAGCCAATCCATCTCTGGTGCGTTGCATTCTGGCAGCTGGCAAACTAGAACAAGTGCTGAAAGCAAAAAATTGTCAATCTAAGAATTCTATGTCTGGCAAAACCGTGCTTCAAAAATGAGAGCAATTTTAAGACATTCCCAGATAAACGAAGGCTGAGGGAGTTAATCAACACTAGATCAACCCTACAAGAGATGCTACAAGAGAGGTCTTCATGACAATAGACAATATCGATCAAATCTGTATGAAGAAATAAAGATCTCCAGTAAGGGTAACAACATGGGTAAATATAAGTGCCAGTACTATTGTATTTTTGGTTGACAGCTCCACTTTTCACTTCCTACAGGATCTAAAAGGCAAATGCATAAAATGTAATGAGAGATCATTTTGGGACTCGTAATATTTAAACATGTGATTTGGACAAGAACTACATAAAGGTGGGAGACAGTGAAGTATAGGAATATAATGG
Source organism: Myrmecophaga tridactyla (assembly GCA_004026745.1). Taxonomy (NCBI): domain Eukaryota; kingdom Metazoa; phylum Chordata; class Mammalia; order Pilosa; family Myrmecophagidae; genus Myrmecophaga; species Myrmecophaga tridactyla. Next base: position 6,867 of record PVIY010064392.1, read on the forward strand.
TATGCATATACCATCAATTAACTTGTGTCATGCAAAGGAGATTGTTATAGATTAAGGATGTTAAATTCAAGCCCCATGGCAACTACAAAGAAACATCAGAGGATCTGCAAGCTCATAGAGACATAAGTGAGAACACAGGTTGCTAGGGGATGGGGGCAGAGGCAATCGAGAGTTAATGCATAATAGGTGTGGGGTTTCTGTTTGGAGAGATGGTAAAAGTTCTGCCACGTTGTGAATGTGATTAATCCACTGAATGGTATGCTTGGGAGTGGTTAATATGGGAAAATTTATGCTGTTATATGGTCCAAAAATTAAAAACAAAGGAAGAGCAAGTAAGAGACAATGACATTTAAATACAATACATGATCCTGGATGGGATCTAAGAATGGAGGAAAAAATGCTCAAGAGAACATTACTAGGACACACGATAAAATTGGAATACAGACTATAAGCTTTATATCAATGTTAAATTTCTTGAATTTGATAACTTTCATGTAAGCACTGAAGGTGATTACATAAGTGAATATCCTTGGTACGAGGAAATGTACCTGGCAGTATTAAGCGTTCAAGGAGTTCAATGATATTAATCACCTACACTCAAGTGGACTGATAGGTAGACAGGTAGACAGACAGACATATACATAAATAGATGAATTCTTAGATCAATGGATAGAATGATACAGCAAATGTGGCAAAATGTTAAGATTGGTGGATCTGTGTATCTAGAGAGGGGTAGGGGCATTCTGGAGTTTTTTGCATGGGATTTGTATTTTTTGTAATACTCCTATAAGTTTGAAAGTCTCCAAAAATAAAAAGCTAAAAAAAGCAACGGATGGACTACTTCCAGAAATGGCAGAGGAATGAAGTGGTCATGAAACTCTCCCACAGATAACAATGATAAAAACTGGAAATTCTTTTAACTATTTACAGACCTTGGAGAAAGTCCAAAAGCAGACAGAAGCCAACAGAGAGTTTAATCTCAAAAAAAAAACTGCAACAGGAAGAGGTAAGAATTGTAAATTTATGTCTTCCTGGCCTGCGGGTGATGCCCGACCTCCACAGCTCTGCCTGTGAAAAATAGCAATGGAAAACCACAGTCTTACCAGCTGAAAGTACCAGAGATCAGAGTTCAAGGCTGAAAAAGAAGCTAGAAATCTAAAGGAAAAATATTGGTAGCAGAAAAACCACAAAAGGAGTATAAATTCTGCCCAAATCCTTGGCCAAGAGCTAAACTGTGCATGTATTTGGAGGCCCTATAGGAGCCTGATGAGAAAACAGTCAGAAACTAGCAAGAAATCTACTGTTGAATCATAGAGGTATACGGAGCCCTATCTGTGAATTAGCTGTTTTTTGTTTTTGTATTTTTTTTAACTGAATTAATTCCCTTACCAAGTACAATCCAGGCGGCAGAAAGTTGAATTTTACAGGCTTGAAAGGTCAGAAGACAGAGCCCAAAACAGCTGGAAATTAGGAAGAGGGGAAATCCTAGGAGCAAGAAAACCACAAAAAAGTGACCCTATTTCTACCCAAATCCTCAGCTAATTACCGTGTTACATAGGAACAGGGGAGATACCCAAAAAGCCAGGTTATAATGGCAGCAGTGGGAAGCCATAAGAACAGAGATATCAGGGACTGCACACCCCAAAGGTGATGGTTTTGTAACTGGAGTTAATTGCCTACTAAAACAAAAACACATTAATCCTCAGAGGAATACAACAGAATCCAGATTTTCCACAATGCATTATCTATAAGGCCCAATTTTCAACCAGAAATTACTAGACATGCAAAGAAACAATAAGGTGGGATCTATACTCAGGGTAAAAAAAAAAATAGTCAGTAGAAACTCTCTGAGTAGTTCCAGATGTTGGATTTAGCAGTTAAAGAGTTTAAAGAAGCTCATGTATATTTTTTTTTCAAAGAATTAAGTAAAATATAGTATTATTGAATGAACAGTTAGGAACTCTCAACAAAGAAATTGAAACAAATAAACAAAAATGCAAAGGTAAATTCTAGAGCTGAAATGTACAAAAACTGAAATTTTAAAAATTCTCCAGAAGGAATCAACCACATATTGGAGACAGCAGAAGTATAAATCAGTAAAATTTGAAGATAGAGCACTAGAAGCACCTAATCCAAAGAACAGAGAGAATAAACAATGAAAAAAATGAAGAGAGCCTTAGAGACCTGAGGAACAATATCCAAATGTTCAATATGCTTATAATTGGAACTCCAGAGGAAGAAGAGAAAGAAAATATATTTGAAGAAACAATTGCTGAAAACTTCCCAAAGGGGCACAAATAAGCTTTTCGAGATGATGGAGGTGTTCCATACTTTGATTGTGGTGCTGGTTTCATAGGTGAAATCTACGTCAAAACTCATTGAATTGTACAATTTAAATGGGTATGTGTTAATGTTCATAAACTATACCTTAATAAAGTTCTTTTTTAAAGTAAATGATGAAATAAATAAATAAATATATCTAGGGCCGGAACTGAAACTATAAAGGCTTCATGCGCTAGTTTTGCTTTCCTGAAACCTGTAATTTCCAGACAGTTCCTACATTCAGATAAATCCCCAAAGGATGATTGATTGATTACATCCACCCATCTTTAGTGTGGACACCCCTTTTCAACATGAAAAAGTCAGAACGGGCATTACCCAAAGATCCCTATAGATTGGAAGAAGGATCAAAGGAGAAGGAGGGGGGATAACAGAGAAAATAGGATTTAACAAACGAGTATGACTCCTGAATCACTATATTAATATTTTTTCTAGCCTCCTGTGTTTTGGAGCAGCTAGAAGGTAAAATATGAGATGAAGGTATGGTAGCCCATGACAAACTCTGGGATCTGTTCTGTAACTACTTGTTGAAGAGTGCTTTAAAAACTATTGCTTTTTTCTTTCTTTGCTTTGTATATATGCAATATTTTACAATAAAAAATGTATAAAAAGTAAATAATGATATATACTTTTCCCCACAAGTAAAAAAAACCCTAATCTATGGGTTAAATATTATACTGAACACATATGAACAGAGTACTAGTAAATGGGACTAGATCTCAAGAAAACCAGAAAGTAACACAGTGAGATAAACAAGAGGGTAAGAGACTTGGAAAGTAGAGTGAGAGGAGAAGTTAGAGTAGGAAAGGAGAGTAGAAATGTGGGAGACATGATATTTGAAGAGATGATTACTGAGAATTTTCCAGTTTTGATGAAAGACGAATCCTAAGGTACAGGAAACATAATGACTCCCACGCAGTATAAATAAAACTAAATCCTCACCTGGACACACTTGTGAAGA
>PVIY010064393.1:0-10165 GCA_004026745.1 Myrmecophaga tridactyla
TCGGGGCATCACTCTGGACAAACCAACAAAATCTCATGTGCTACCTGAGATTCCAAGTACTTATGACATTCAATCAAACTATCTACATGAGTTATATTAGGAAATGCTCTAGTCAAAATATAAATTTTGTAACAAATAAACATTTTTTGCTTTAGTCTCACACCTAAAGTGATATTTTAAAGTATTAATTATCATCTATGAAAAATGATATTTTAATTGAAGTGTTCTTTGAAGTGCCTGTTCAGCTAGCTTTCAAGCATAATTCTGTCATTGTCACTGTTGTACTGTATTACACACATTGCATACTTTAAATAGTAAACATAATAGTATATTAAATAAGCCTATAACCAGTAGAAATCTTTTTTTTCAGTGTGATCTTGTCTGAAATGAAAGTTTCTTTCCCAACATTTGATAGCTACGTATTTAGAAGTATAAGTTATAGTTAGTTCCTTTCTCTCAGCTGGTGTGTAGAGTGTAACATATCACTTAGTTGACATATTTCTCAGTAGTGTCTTTCATCCTTTCTTCCTTTAAAATAAACTTCCAGTCTGTCTCTTTTCCATCTCAAACCAGGATTACTCCAATAATTTTCTTGCCTGTTCCTGACTGCTGGGGTTCTCCTTCCTGTACTGTACTGTCAGAATGATCTTCCTAAAATATCACTTCTGTGACATAGTGTCTCTGCTCCAGAATCTATAAGCCCCTAGCAATGACAGTATCAGTGCCAAATTCCTATGTCTATTTTTTTTTAAATGTGTTTTTTTGGGGGTGGGAGTTGGGGGACAGTGCTTGGTCCGGGAATTGAACCCAGGTCTGCATGTAAGGCTAGTATTCTACTACTGAACCACCCATGCACCCCTAAACCTTTTTTTTAATTGTGAAATATAACCTATATACAAAAAAGCAATAAATTCTAAGTACATTTTAACAAGTAGTTAGAGAACAGGTTTTAAAGTTTGGTTTGGGTTACAGTTCCGCAATTTTTCGTTTTTTCTTCTAGCTGCTCCAAGACACTGGAGACCAAAAGCAATATCAAATAATGATTCAGCAGTCATACTCATTTGTTAAATCCTATCTTCTCTGTTATATCCTTTCCCTTTTTTTTCTTTTCTGTGATAATAATATATATGCAAAAAAGCAATCAATTTCAAAGTATATCACAACACTTAGTTGTAGAACAAGATTTAGTGTTTGGTATAGGTTACAATTCCAAAATTTTAGGTTTTACTTCTAGCTGCTCTAAGCTCTGCCTGGTTTTAAGACTTCTATCAGGCCTATATTTCAGATCATTCTTTTTATTTTTCCATTTTCCCCTTATGTTCTCTTCCATGTCATGTTCTTTCTTCTACCACCATATCTTTGTTCCTATTTACACCTGATCCCAAGACATCCTTCCTGTTCCCCTTGTTTTGATTTGGTTGCAAGGACTAGTTCCCACCCAAACAAGCTTAAGTAAAAGCTGTTCTGTAACTGAATAGACATGGCATATGTAATAGAGCTAAAACACAGGAAAATACAACTCACTTGTCTGAAATACTGAAAATATGAGTTAGAAATCATCAAAAACCAAAGCAGCTCCTCTTTCTCACATCCTTTCTAAGGGTGCTGGTTTCTTTTTTTTTTTATTACATGGGCAGGCACCGGGAATCGAACCCGGGTCCTCTGGCATGGCAGGTAAGCGTTCTTGCCTGCTGAGCCACTGTGGCCCTCCCGGGTGCTGGTTTCTTATCTCTGTTCTTTTCGTTTCTGTCTCTCGCATTTGCCTTCTTGTGCTGTCTCTGCAGACAGCTCTTCTGCTGTCCACACACCTGATTATATATCATCTGATAGTTCAGGCAACCAGTGGAGACTAAAGAGAGTCTCTTGAGTTTGAGAATCTCCAGGAGAGAGACTGATCCAGTATTGGTGAGGTATCCATCCTGGCCTACTCAGTTCGGTCTGGAGATTGGTGCCATGTGATCACCTACCCACTCAACTGGGCTGCAGGAGTGGACTTTGAGAAGGGAGCTTGGGGGATTCCTTACAAAGGGAATGGGCTACAGGAACAGAAGTGGCAGCTCAAACTCATCTGCCCCTTCTCTAAATCTACTTGAACTTGACATTAGGGCCAGCAGTGAATTGATTAATTTATTTTCCAAATCACTTCAGGTCGGGATTGCATTTCCCACAGCTTAAGAAAAAAGTAGACACGGAAAAAATGCTTATTTCTTTGAACATACTAGAATCCTTTCCTCACCCCCACCCCCTTATAGTCAATTTATCTTCTTATAGGTAAACATTAAATGGAAGTGTAGAGATGAAAAATTATCATCTTAAATTAGATCTTAGAAGTTTTTTCTTTTCTTTTCTTTCCAGATTTTCCTGAAAACATGAGCTGCCAAGAGAGGACTGGGACAAAAAAACTAAGCACATGGTTTTATATTTATGATTTGCGAATTGGCATTTCAACACAGTGGCTGGATTCACAGACTGTATAGATTATGTACAAAACTGAAACTGATTCTGTACAGATTAGAATGATTGCAGTGATCTTTGCTTTGAAAAACTTTTCTGCACTCTTTGCACTAAAAAAGTTTATTTATTGTTGCTAAAGCCTATCATATTTAAGTTCCAGTGTTGTTCCCTTCTTATCAGAGATTAAATATGTCACTTTAGCTTTTCGATATTTTATAAAGTTTACTTCATTCAAATTTGTATCTTTAATTTGAAATGTCTCCTTTCTTTATCAAAAATGGTTATTTAGATTTCTCCCATCAACTTTTTTGAAAAAATTACTGTTTTCAACTGTGAAAAGACCCTTATTTTTCACTTTTCTTCCTGAATCATAAAACTTTTAAAAGCAATTTGTTTTTAAATATTGATAGTGTCAGGAAACACCAAACCTGCCAATGTGGCATGTCAAGAAAAATCAACTTTTAATAAGTACAATAAATCTAAAGGATAAACCAGCTGCTCTTAAATATTATATTATTATTTTATTTTTTAAACTAAAGATGCATTTAAGAAGCAATACAGGTAAATATTTTATCTTATTAGGAAAAAATGCCTTTTTCTTAAACTAGTCTAACATAAACTTTCATGTTAATTTTTTATATATATAAAATATCTAATGGGTTTGTAGTTAGATAAGGATATGCCATCAAGCTTCCTAATGTTAAAGTTAAAAACAACGTTTTTATTCAACAAATAGTTAATCTGCATACAAGAAAAACAATGAATTTTTTGTCTTTTACTGTGAGTTTGCTTTTTTTAGGAGAAAAGCTATAGTGGTATATAAAATTAATATTTAATTTTTAGGTGATCCTAATTTTTTTTAATGAATATAATTGAATTTTCTATTTAACCTGTATTGTGTTTGGCAGTGTACTTCTAAACCACGTCACAGAATGAAAGCATTTCATGAGTATCCCCTACAAGGAGAAAAATTTGAACTATATTACTGAGGCTTGGTAAAGTAATATCTAAAATCACAAAACAACTTAGAGCATACTTTTGTTTCAATTCCATACCAATATAAACGCCATTCCCATCACCAGCATATAGTAGTGTGCCTTTCTTCATTCTTCTGTTCTTCCTATATGTGTTTTTTGCAATAGAACTTTAGAAAAAACAAATTTATTTTCTTAGACTTGAGAAATACTTAGTATTTAATCTGTTTGTGGAAGGTCAGATATTCATATGGACTATAAAAGATATAATGTTGGATAAGAAAACTTCCTGGCACTGTGCTAAGGGCAGGTTATTTAATCTCCAAAATGACCATATGAGGAAGGTAAAATTATTGTTTCTGGTGTATAGTTGAAATAAGTGAGGTGAAACTTAATGTTTCAAACTATCATCTTGTTTTCTGGTATTACACTGGCCATTGGAGCTTCAATTTTACCAGTATCAGAGCAGTGGATGACCTAATAGTCCCAATTAAACAATCAGCTTTCTTAGGAAACAGGTATATCCCAAGGTAACAGATCAGCAGACCACACAGCAGGTGCAAAAAAAAATCATTAATGCATTTGATATAGCAATTCTATTAAACACCTACTAAGTAGAGATAATAAATTTTTGTGGAAATACTAAACAAAGGTGACTCAAACATGGCTTGGGCACCACTTTCTCCATCTAAAAAAAAAATCGTTTTCTTATTCAATAAATCTCTTTTACATAATTACATGAGTAATTTAGCTCAGTGTTTTTATTCTTTAAACTTGGACTATCCCAGGTTCATTCATACACAGCTTGGTTTCTTCTGCCAAAATTAATTTAATAGATAAACTCTTCACAACCCATTCATTAAATAGAAGTGTTTAATCACCATCAGCTCTGCATTTAACAAATTATTAAATATCAAATTTGTATTTAACAAATTAAGAACAATATATTAGTTCAAATATAGATTATGTCTGTCACCCAGAATGGAAAGAGTCTGCATTTGATTATGCCTGCATGAATTCTGCTACTGCAACAGAAATTTTTTAAGTGACTATTTCTGTAATTTTATGGCTTTTTTTCTTCTTCAAATTGACCATACAGGAGAAGCAAAGCCAGAGAGAAAAAGAAATGCATGTCAAAGCAGAGATTTGATTTGATTTTACCATATAATACAAGACTAGGTGGAAATCAGAATGATAGAGGAAAGCTTAGGTATTATTAGACTATTCAGGTTGGGAGTTGGTTGTGGGTAGAGATTTACAGGCTCAGATCTCAAAATAGAAGACCATTCTAAACCAGAGAGATACATACTAAAGATAATCTGTTCCAAGCTTAGAAGAAATTTTTAGGGATACATTGACACAGGGACTTTAGATTAGGATAGAAGTTGTTTGACAAGTTGAGTTTGATCATAATTTATATATGCTTAAGTTGAAGGAAGCTCAAATTCACTTTAAGGGAAGAAAGTAAAATTTCCCTAAAGTGCTCTTAAAAAATAAAAGTGTATTCCAAGGTTTCCCTCTCTTTTCTTCACCTTCTTTCATTCTAAAAAATTGTTCCATTCTTTATTTGCAGAATCATGATCAAAATTCCCCCCCACTTCTTATCAAATTTGTCTGAACACTAATAAATCACCTGAGCTCTAAATTACTAATCAGGAAATAATCTGCCTTGAATCAATTTTACATTGGTCTATTCCCTATGTTTTAAACCAGTAGCTCTAAATAAAGCACTTCCTGATTGTTGATTTAAAATGAGACTGTAGAGTTAAGAGATCTTGTCTTGTTGGACAGGCCATGCTCCTTCAAGGCCCTTTGAAATCACAGTTAAGTTTTAATACACAATAAATGTAACCTTTTATATAAATTTTGGTCGTAGGCCAACTTATAAAGGCTAGACTAAATAAATATGCATTTAAATTATAATGTCTTGTAAAAAGTTTGGGGTGACTGAATAAAGAGTTTATGGCTCTGATGTGGAACACATCACATTAAATAATTTAAAAATATCAAATATTTATACTGTTTGCTTTTCAAAATAAATGCATATTCCTCTTTGGCATAGTTTACTGGGTCATTTATTTTATTTTATTTTTTATTTATTAGTGTTTATAGAAGTACTGTGCCAAATGCAAGAAATTAGTCATATTTTCAATATTAGGCAACAAAGTTCAAAGAGTCAATAACTACAAGAATGGCATGAAATGATTTATGTTATAAAAATTTAAAGCCAATTCTTTATTTTAAGTGTTTATCCTTAACAAGGTATTCCCTACTACCACAGTATACTGCAGAAAATGAATAAATATTCCTTGTGCATAAATGATTTTGGAACTGCACAGTAAAGAATGCTCAAAATATGTATTCTAAAAGAATTATACTTGCTTTATTTTTTACATTAACAGAGAACTTTTATATTACAGGTCTCTAATATATTAAAGTTATTATATTTTTAAATATGAACAGTTACAATTATGCTAAATGATTTCATTTATACATGTTGCTATACTCTGAATCTTTCATACTAGAGATTTCAGCATGTAGCGTTCTTGTCCTTTCTTTACATTGTTCCATTTTAAGCAGAGTTTAATACGTTCTCCTATAAAAAATCGTTCACATATTCAAAATAATAATGTAGACTGTAAAAGTCAAATTAATTTAATCCCTTTAAATTCTAAAATGTGTTAATATTTAAATAACATATAGAATGAATATTATTTCCCTTTAAATTCTAAAATGTGCTCATATTTAAATAACATACAGAATGAATATTATTTACCTCTGTTCAAACATGACAATTCTCCCCCACTAAGTTTCATCTGATCAAACATTGATTTGCCCAGTAAAGTCATTTCTGATCCTAAGAGAGGGGAATGATTCTGCTTCAAATGTGCATGTTAGCAAAACATAAAAATTCATATCAGAACTAACTTTCAGCAGTCTGTATTCACTGGATGTTACTAATGTTAATTAAGCCATATTAACCAATTACATAACTTCTAAAATAATAGATAACAAAATACTAGTGGAACTAGTATCCCACTAGTTAAATAGATATGACCAAATTCTCTAGTTCTTAACAAGAATTTTCGTTCATTGAAACTTCACATTACTGACTTTGCATTGTTATACTGCCCACTGGCCCACAATGGCTTGGTTGTGTAGTCTCAAGAATAATAATACAAAATTATTAATAAAGCTAATATGATCTGATTTCATATGTAAGAACCAGAGAGTGAATGTTATTTCAACTTTATTAAATATTAGATCCCTTTTAAAGGAAAAACCAGTTAAAAGTCTTAGCATTTTTTTAAATGACACGACAAAAGAAGACTCTGAAGATCTTTGACAAAATTACAGTAACAAAGCAAAAAATAGATGGAAAAGGTAAAGTGATTATTAAATCTGAAACAGAAGCTTAAGCAACTACAAAGCTCCTCAATTACAGGAATATATCTGTGAACGAAAAAAAGACCATCTCAACAATGTGTGCTGTTTTTAGAAACACTGATTAAAGTCAGAGAGGAAAATAGTGGCAAATGTTTTCAAAAACAAAAAATACGCATCTGGAAGTGAAATAGGGAAGATTAAACATGATAACGGGTAGGAGGGGAAGAGATCAGAGGTGCCCTTTGAGCAAATGACAAGGAAGATGTATATTATAACCTCAAATGATGGTAGCAGTTATTACTCGAGTAAATATAATTTTCACAGTCTAGAATGGGTTTCAAAATGGAGAATGATTTTTCTTATATTTGATAAAAGAAATGGCTATTTCCTGTTCGTCAACATCTAAAGGTACTCAATGTTGGACATCTTATTCCTTTTCATAGCTACAACTTATAATTCCTGATGACACATACCATTTCCTTATATATATATTTTTTTATTTTAAATCGCCACATTTCCTTATTTTCGGAAGCACTTCTTGCGTGGCCATCCTGTTGAAACTTCAAGGAGACGCTTCAGGCTGTGAGAAACACCGCTTCGTCGGAATCCCGGTCCTTGCCGCTGTCCTCGCTCGGCGGACACTCACCACCACTCGGGGACCGGCAGCTCAAGTCCTCCACGCCCGACTCCTGGTCACTGTTGGCTGACAGGTCTGGGTCTGAGCTTTTCAAATTGTCCTGGGTTAGAATCAGAGCAGAATCTTCATCGCCTTGTGAAGGGCTCCTGGAGGGAAATGACTTCATATTCCCACTGTAATCCTGGGGAGTGTTGGCTGTACTGTTGTCTGAGGTAGAAAACCCTGAGGGTTTGCTGGGTTCACTTTGATTGGTCTTGACCTTAGTGCGATTTAACTGGACTTTTTGAATTTTTTCCAGCCTCTAAAAAAGAAATAACAATTTCAAGGGAAAATCAAATAATTTATCTCTTTTTTTATATATCTAGGCCTCTGGGGTCTTAATGAACTTCCAGTTAGGTATTATGTTAAGAATGTGGTATTTAGAATGGGCTGGGTTCAAACTAAACTTTATGACCTTGGACAAAATAAGTCTTTGACTCTTGATTTTTCCATTTCTAACACAGGGATGGTAAGACCTGCCTTAGCATAGATTTTCTATAAAATGTAAACACAGGTAAAACACCTAGCAATTAATATTCTCCCTCCTTTCTGTATATAGTTAGGAGGAGTCCTATAGGGTTGTACATAATGATTTTCATCCTATGAACTCAAAAATATTGAAATTGAGGGATTTATTTTTCCCATCTAGGTTTTTTAATTGAGATATAATATGCATACCATACAATTCAGTCTTTTAAACTATACAATTCAGTGGGTTTTAGTATATTCACATGGTTGTAAAACCACCACTACTTTCTAATTCCCAAACATTTCATTACCCCGAAGAATAACCCCATACTCATTGGCGGTGACTCCCCATTTCCTTCTCCCCACAGACCCTGGCAACCATTAATCTACTTTCTGTATCTATAAATTTGTCTACCCTGGGTATTTCATATAAACAGAAAAATACGTAGCCTTTTACATCAGGCTTCTTTCACTTAGCATAATATTTTCAAGATTCGTTCACATGTACTGTATATCTGAACATCATTCCTTTTTACAGCTAAATAATACTCCACTACATGGATGTACCACATTTTGTTTATCCATTCATCAGGTGACAGGTATTTCGGTTGTCAAAATACATTTTACTAGATGTCATCTTTCAGTACCAAAGGGGAGTGTTATAGGACCAAGTATTACATATTCATTCAAAAGGCATTCTACTAAACTACTGTGTGCAAAAGCACCATGCTGGACAGTTTGAGGAACAGAAATAAAAGCTGTAAAGAATTCAGAGTACCATAATAATGGGGAACATAAAAGGCGGAGTTCACATAATATAGATTGGGAAAGCAAAAGCTTCTTAGAGGGTTGGGGTGGTACGGTTGGAAAGAAGAGATCAAAGTAAGGTTCATGGAAGAAGCTTTTTAACAGGACTGTGAAGGAATAAACCTTGAACATGCTGGTGATGGCTGGAGCACTGCTGGCAGAAGGGACAGTGAGAGGAAGACCACAAAGGTAGGAGTGCATCAGGTGTATTCAAGAAACAGAAAACTTGAATGTGAGCAAAGGCAATACTGGAAAATAAAGTTGAAAAAGTGGGTTAAGCTGGGTTTGGGGAAGATCTTAAATGCCAGCATAAAAAAAAATTAACCTTGTCAAAAGGAAATAGAGCCAAAAGTTTTTCCTTAAGGTACTTTTAATTTATCTAAGTAATTTTTTTTATTAGCAGTGTTTAAAAAAAGAAAAAGAATACTGGAATAAGCTTACAGGACTCTGAGATTTTCATGAACCTTGCATGTCTTGAGGAAGAGTAAAACTAGCCCAGTGATGACATGAGTGCCCTTTGAATGGCGAAAGTTCAACTTTCTGCTGCAGATTCAAAACTCTAAAAACATGGCCTATGTCTCACCTCAGTCGCATGCATATGTGCTTTAATTCAAGGTCTTTCACATCAGGTGATATATTGCAGTCATCTGTGGTACTGTTTAAAGAATCTCTAGGCTTAGAATTTAGATGTCAGGATTTTCGGTGAGGTGGTGATTCTGACGCACAGAGTTAAGAACTACTTCTCCAACAATGTTAAAGAATAATGACTCAATGGCAGAATGCTTGCCATCCATGCAGGAGATACAGGCTCGATTCCCAGACCATGCATTACCACCACCCCCCACCCCCCACCCCCTAAAAAGAAAAAAACATAATGATATAAGGCACAGCTTCCATACAGGTCTAAAGACTTTTTTGTTCGACCCACACAGATTCATAATGAAGTAACATTTATTCTTGGTTCTAAAGTTCTCGAAACCTGGGAAGATGGTTTATGAGAATAGCTTGAGATTAGCCCTGCTCCAAGGAAATGTTAGAGAAGGAACAGGAAGGCAACTGAGGTGGTGATTTAGAAGTGCGGCTGACTTGGGAGAGCCTTCTGCACCACATGCAGCAGCCCTGGTTGCAGAGGTCGAAGAACTGAGAAGCAGAAAGCTGGAGCCTGGTGCGGAGGCACAGAGCCATGGAGCCTGTGGGGGTGCACGGATGGGAGTGCGGGACGAGGAAATAAGCCGGGCTGCATTCCTTGGGTGCACTACCCTCACCGGCACAGCCCCATGACTGTTGACTCACCCTACACCTCTCGCACCTGAACCCCCTCACCCACTCCCATTTCTCCGCTCCAGGTGCTGCCACCCCACCAGTCCCCAGTGCATGTACCTGCCCCCACCACCACCCC
>PVIY010064394.1:0-10162 GCA_004026745.1 Myrmecophaga tridactyla
TGTCTATCTACAGGGGTTAAAATGTCATCCTTGCCTTTTGTAACACAAAAAAATAAATAAAGCTGATTCACAATGACTGTCATTTACACACGTCATTACATAGAAGGAATTTTTTTTAGGGATGGTCAATCCCCTGCTTTCCTAAATAGAGAATGAAATTTACCTTCAGAACTAGCAATTAAAAAGAAAAAAAAAGAAACAGATGATTTAGAAGCAATTAAAAACCAAAAAAGAAAACATGTTTTGTTGCAAAGCCACGGATCAGTGAAAAGTCCACAGAATACCTGACATGTTAATAGTGTGAATTTAAAAACCTCTCATATAAATACATGCATTTGTATATGTTTTCATAAAGTCCTTTGCAGTCCTTTAGTGGCAAAATGGACTTAGTCACCTATGCTAACCCAGGTACAGAAAAGAGTTTTCTGAAAACACTCATCAATTTAAAAAGTGGATGCTTGCCTTGTGAGAAAAAGAAGCATAAATACTAAGTGGATGACAGTGTAAATAAATAGAAACAAGGAAAAGCAAGGAGAGTTCAATAAGAAAAATCATTAAAGAAGCAAAATAAGCAGTTAAAAAAAGTATAGGCAATATTGATTCAGCATGTCTTCCCCCAGCTGTTGGTCAAAAGGCACCTAAAACCATGTTTTGTGAGAGTTTTTTGTTTTTCTTAATCTACAAGAAAATATAAATGGGAAGCTTCTTACATATTTTTTTCACTAATATGAGAGATTTCCTATCAGGAATGTAGCATCTTAAAGGCTCAAAAGTAGTTCAATAGATTCTAGAAACCTAAAGGTCAACTTGGATGTCGGTACAATCACTTCCAAGGCAAACGTTATCTTAAATATCTCCTGTTCAAGGATGGTGACATGGAAAATGACGACTCAGTAGTCAGCAAACTCAACCAATTCTCAAAGAATTATCTATGTTCAGAAAAGGAACAGGCAGGATAAACATTCAGACCAGAAGAATATTACAAAGGGATGTATATACAATACATGTTTTATATCATCTTCTGAAACAAACTCACTTTCCTAATTACATTGTCTTAAACCAGTGTAAAAAAAATCAGCTACAAAACGAATTAAAAAAAAAAAAAAAGAAAGCAAAAAGATGAAAAAAAATTAGCTAACATTCTTTGAGTTTAAACCAAATGTGAGTGGAGGAAATTGCCTAGAAATGCAATGAGCAGACAGCAGGCAATTTTAAATAAAGGACACAAAAGTATAAATGAATGCCACCAGAGGGAAAAAAAATGCATCATAAAAACTTTACTTGTAAACAAAAGACAACCAATTGTGAAAATAAATGCCATGACATTTTCAATGATTTAAGGTACAATTTCATCTTTACTGCTTAATAAAATTGCAGTTGATATTCATCATATTAAAAAATGCTGGCAATCTCTCTCTAAGCCAACTCTGCAGGATAACTCACTGTCCTTACCCCTACATGGGACATGATTCCCAGGGGTGTAAATCTCTCTGGCAGTGTGGGACAGAACCACTGGGATGAGACAGGACCCAGCATCCTGGGACTGAGAAAGCCTTCTTGACCAAAAGGAGAAAGGAGAGAAATGAGACGAAATAAAGGCTCAGTGGCTGAGAGATTTCAAACAGAGTCAAGATGTTATCCTGGAGGTTATTCTTATGCATTATATAGATACCACCTTTTAGTTTATGGTGTATTAGAGTGGCTGGAGGGAAGTACCTGAAACTGTTATTTTCCAGTAGCCTAGATTCTTGAAGACAATTGTATAAAAGATGTAACTTTTATAATGTGACTATGTGATTGTGAAAACCTTGTGTATGTTGCTCCTTTTATCCAGGGAATGGGCAAATGAGTAAAAAATATATAGATAAAGAATAAATAAATAATAGGGGGGACAAAGGGTAAGATAAATTGGGTAGATGGAAATACTAGTGGCCAACGAGAGAGAGGGGTAAAGGGTATGGTATGTATGAGTTTTTTCTTTTTATTTCTTTTTCTGGAGTCATGCAAATATTCTAAAAAATGATCATGGCAATGAAAACACAATTATGTGATAACACTGTGAGCCACTGATTGTACACCATGTATGGACTGTAATGTATGTTAAGATTTACCAATAAAAAATACTTTAAAAACTGCTATGGTGATCTGGGACTACATACCAAAATAATGAAAATTATTCTGGCTTTTATGGTTCAGTTATACTTAATGAGGCACCTAAGATTATGAGAGACTAATATACTATTAATCCTTGGGTGATCCTTACATTTCCATTATGATGATTTAGAGGGCAGGAATGACCCATCTTTATAGAGGCGGTGCCCTTAGATCTTGCATACAAAAGTCAACACAATCTCTCAAAGGAGCACATCTGCTTCCCACCCTCCCCCAATATTGCCCTATTTTCCTTACACATCCAATACTGCTAGTCTTTCCCAAGAAACAGTGATCCCAAAGTAATTACTGTAACTGGCTCCATGGGTCTGTCAGCCAGGGGCCCTACGGGCAGCTGCTGTGAAAGTATCTGGGGTGCTGGAGGGAACGGGTGCAGGAGGCCAGGCGCCCAGCAGCTTTAAACAGGCAGCTGGCCCCAGGGGCACAGGCCACCCCCAAGGGTGGGAGCCACTCCCTCCTGGGGATGGGGATCTAGTTTTTGCATTGAAACAGTATTTTAAAAGAGTGGCTAGATTCTACAGTGGGCTATATACACAGGTGACAAGGTTTCTGCCAGTTAGCTGAGCCTTTAACCACCAGTTTTAACACTGTGTCTATAGGAAAATCAATTCTTGGCTCTGAGCCAACTGATTATAAACACACTTTTGAAACCATTCTTTTATAAAGTGGATAATATGCATGTGTCACAGCAGTAAAAGTGAAGAGAAGAGAAAGAGCAGCAATCTGTATCAACGGGTGTGTGTCTAGAAGGTAAAATAAGAAATACGTTTTTGGTTACTTTAAAATCCAACTAAAAACGGAAAGAAAGCAGCATAAAGCTGTGCTTTAAAAATATGAAAGGACTCAAAATACAAAAGGGTCAAGGGAAAGACAACCTATATACCGCAAAACCTACTTTCCAATGGCACTCCTATCCAGCACCTCCTTGTGTGAGCTATGGCTCCACGTTTGGAGATCACCAACCTACCTCCCAATCTTCTCTTTTTTCTCTTCCTTGTCTACTACTAACTGCTTTTCAGGCTGGAGAGTTCGAGGCCCGAGTCTGAAATGCCTGAGTGTCTCAAAGTATTTCAAAATAAGTTATAAAATTCTCAAAACAAATTAACATAATAAATACAAACAAATCTGCCATGGAGCATCAAGAAACCTGGAACCCTGGAGATGATGCTGTATTTTTCAAAAGGATACAAACCACAGCTCAGCAGATACCAAAGATGTATATGTAATACCCAGCAACCCCACAAACACGTTAAAGATGGGGCGCATAACAGCTGCTGACCACTAAATCTCTGAGAAGACCTGGCAAGTCCAAGCTGACACCATCACTCATGGCAATGCTCTGGCAGAGAGCAGTGGAGGTATAGCAAGGTTTGAATCCTTTTCCACAAAACAGAGAATCTTCTGCTTAAACAGCACCAGTCCCCTCACTCCAACGATTTCCAACCCTTGACTGGACAAGACTTAAGACTATCAAAGACTTAAGACTATCCAAACAAAATTAATATTAAACTAGTGCAAAAGCAGTATATTACTACAATAGTCCATTCTTCATGTGAAGACACACACACACACAAAGTCACAATCATTCAAATAAACTATCACTGAAAAAAGAAGGTTAGATTTACTATTAAAATTTGCTACTCGCATCTTGTCTAGGGCAAAAATAAAATTGGACAACTGACAGTTTCTTCTGAGAAGAGTCACAAAACAGTACAGAGGTTTTCTTCTCTTCTCTAACCACTCATACCATCGCAGAGCTGAAATGAATAGTTTTCGAAAACTGCTGAATTTTCACAGAAATGTAGAGCTGTAGCCCTAAAGAATTAAGTTCTTCTAGACCAAATAACCCATGTTAAAGATGGGGAAATTGGTCATGAGAAGCTAAATAATGGAGCCGAAAGGCTTAATCGGTGGCAGAACTAGGACTTGGAGGTTTCTGAAATTCCACATAAGTGCACTGTCCCCTACAGCAAGCACATGGGTAATGATGGAGGATGGTTGGGGGATTTACAAAAATTCAAAATGAACTTGGCCTTGTATACCTCTGCACAAAGTGGTTTTATCTCACATGGCCTAAGGGACCCCCCTGTAACAAGCTAGAGTCACTTCATAATGGTGCTACATTTTAAATGGTTACTGGTTTTATGTAGACACATGTGGGACCAAAGCGATTAAAATCAAGTCGGAATTAAAGTTTTCACACACTAACATTAATGCAAACACTCTTCAAATAAGTCACATGTTTCATTTTCTAGGTCAAATAATAATATATAGCAAAATAACATTTTGATGTGTTCCATTCCCTGTAAAATATGCACGGTTAGAAGACTACCTTTAGAATCTGTCTGGTAAGGACTCAAAGCACCCAGAGAATAAAAGAGAAAAATAGAAGTATGTCTTCAGTGGAGAGGAAGCAGCACTTGGACCAGCCAGCAAGAAACGCACAGCTGTGAAAAAAGAGCCAAGTTTGCACCGTGTACTGGCTGGCCCAGGCAGAGCAAAGAAGAAAAGAATGGGCACTTGGACTGCTTGTGTTTGAAAGCACAGGGTTTATTTCCCTTTAAGCACGGGATGTGTAGACAAAATGACAGGAGACAGAAAAGAGAAAAAACAAAAAAAGCAGAAAAATCAGGAGAGGGAAGAAAATAGTGAAGTTAACAAAGGGCAGGAGACACAAGAAGGGAAAGGCAAAACAAGACGCGCTGCTCTGAAAAATCAGCAAGAAAAGGCCCTCTTGGCTTCGGGGAAGGAAAGCTCCCTTCAAGACAGAAGAACCAGAGAGGCTACTTCAAGATACCCAGAGGTTTCTGCCTGCTTATGAGACCTGGTTAAGGAATTTGATTTTATAAGTTCAACCAGGAGTGACCAATGCTAATTTAGAAATTTATACTGAGAAGCCTAATTGTCAAGGGGTTTCAGCTCATTCTCAATACAAAAGGAACTAGGGTCTCGTAAAATCATTTCAGTATTCAAAAATTCTGACTAAATGGTAAGTTCAATCATCCTGATGATTATAGTAAAATGAGGGGAACTTTAGATATTCATCAATACTTCTACTGCCTGTTCAGGGTCCCCTCTGAAAATTAACTACCTCTTCAATTCTTCTTTTTAAGTATTCCTTTTCAATTAACTAAAAACGTCTATCCACATAACAATATTTCCTCCTAGCAGGTACGTCCAAGATTACAAATAGCTCCATAAGTAAAAAATGGACTGGATTTAATAGTTGCTGAGAAATGTGTACTGAGTAATACCCAGCCAAATACAAACAATAAATTACAAAACTCAAAAATGTAGTTGGGGAAAGTAGTTAAGCAGAGGTCGCAGTCTATATGGGCTAAATGTGATCTGGTGGAGAGTTTTGTTGTTGTTGTTTTTCCCTACATAGCTTTTTTTATTTTAATCTATAAATAACACTTAAAAATCAATAAAGTACATATAGAATGAATAGTTCCAATACTGGAAATGCTACCTTGTAGCATTTTTCCCTAAAGTTCAATCGATCAAATTTACTACCTACCTTCCTGGCAATATGGGACAGAAATCCTAGAATGAGCTGAGACTCAGCATCAAGGGATTGAGAAAACCTTCTCAACCAAAAGGGGGAAGAATGAAATGAGACAAAGTGTCAATGGCTGAGAGATGCCAAACAGAGTCCAGAGGTTATCCTGGAGGTTATTCTTATGCATTAAGTAGATATCATCTCGTTATTCAAGATGTAATGGAGAGGCTGGAGGGAACTGCCTGAAAATGTAGAGCTGTGTTCCAGTAGCCATGTTTCTTGAGGATGATTGAATAATGATATAGCTTTCACAATGTGACTGTGTGATTGTGAAAACCTTGTGTCTGAGGCTCCTTTTATCTACCTTGTCAACAGACGAGTAGAACATATGGAATAAAAATAAATAACAGCGGGAACAAATGTTAAAATAAATTTAGTTTGAAATGCTAGTGATCAATGAAAGCGAGGGGTAAGGGGTATGGTATGTGTAATCTTTTTTTTTTCTGTTTTCGTTTTATTTCTTTTTCTGTTGTCTTTTTATTTCTTTTTCTGTTGTCTTTTTATTTCTTTTTCTGAATTGATGCAAATGTTCTAAAAAATGATCATGATGATGAATATGCAACTATGTGATGATATTGTGAATTACTGATTATATATGTAGAACGGAATGATCATATGTTAACAATGTTTGTGTTTCTCTCTTGTCATATTTTTTTCTAATTTAAAAATTAATTTAAAAAAAAAAGATTTACTACATACCGTAAGATTGATGGACCCTTAGCCAAACTGACAAAAAGAAGAAGAGAGAGGGTGCAAGTAAATAAAATCAGAACTGGAAGGGGAGACATAACCACTGAACCCACAGAAATAAAGAAAGTAATGAGAAGATACTATGAACAACTTTATGCTAATGAACTCAACAATATAGATAAAATGGACAACTTCCTAGAAAGGCATGAACAACCAACATTGACTCAAGAAGAAATAGATGACCTCAACAAACCAATCACAAGTAAAGAAAATGAATCAGTCATTAAGAAGCTCTCCAAAAAGAAAAGTCCAGGACCAGATGGCTTCACATGTGAATTCCACCAAACATTCTAGAAGGAATTAGTACCAATCCTGCTCCAACTCTTAAAAAAAATTAAAGAGGAAGGAAAGCTACTTAACTCATTCTACAAAGCCAACATCCCCTCATACCAAAGCCAAAGATATTACAAAAAAAAGAAAACTACAGACCAATCTCTCTAATGAATATCGGCAAAAAAATCCTCAACAAAATTCTTGCAAATTGACTTTAGCAGCACACTAAAAGAATTATACACCTTGACCAAGTAGTACTCATCCCAGGTATGCAAGGATGGTCCAACATAAGAAAATCAATTACTGTAATATATCATGTCAACAAGTCAAAGCAGAAAAACCACATGATCATCTCAATTGACGCAGAAAAGGCATTTGACAAAATTCAACATCTTCTTCTATTGAAAACACTTCAAAGGATAGGAATAGAAGGAAACTTCCTCAACATGATAAATGGAATATATGGAAAAACCCACAGCTAAAATCATCCTCAATGGGGAAAAACTGAAAACTTTCCCGCTAAGATCAGGAACAAGACAAGGATGTCGATTATCATCATGGTTATTCAACCTTGTGTTGGAAGTTCTAGCCAGGGCAATTAGACAAGAAAAAGAAATACAAGGCATCAAAATTGGAAAGGAAGAAGTAAAACTCTCACTGTTTGCAGATGATATGATACTATATGTCGAAAACTCTGAAAAATCCACAGCAAAACTACTAGAGCTAATGAGTACAGCAAAGTGGCAGGTTACAATATCAGCACTCAAAATTCTGTAGTGTTTCTATACACTAATAATGAACAATCTGAGGGGGGAAATCAAGAAAAAAATTCCATTTACAACTGCAA
The DNA here is from genome assembly GCA_004026745.1 of Myrmecophaga tridactyla. Lineage (NCBI taxonomy): Eukaryota > Metazoa > Chordata > Mammalia > Pilosa > Myrmecophagidae > Myrmecophaga > Myrmecophaga tridactyla. The sequence goes on from PVIY010064394.1 coordinate 7,605, forward strand.
CCAAAAGAATAAAATATTTAGGAATAAATTTAACTAAAGAGACAAAAGACCTATACAAAGAAAACTACAAGAAATTCTCAAAAGAAATCACAGAAGACCTAAATAAATGAAATGGCATATCATGTTCATGGATTAGAAGACTAAATATAGTTAAGATGTTAATTCTACCTAAATTGATTTACAGATTCAATGCAATACCAATTAAAATCCCAAAAGCTTATTTTTCAGAAATAGAAAAACCAATAACCAAATTTATCTGGAAGGGCAGGGTGCCCCAAATAGCTGAAAGTATCCTGAGAAAGAAAAAAGAAGTTGGAGGTCTCATGCTACCTGACTTTAAGGCATATTATGAAGCTACAGTGGTCAAAACAGCATAGTACTGACATAAAGATAGATATACTGACCAACGGAATAGAATAGAGTGTTCAGAAATAGACCTTCTCCTCTATGGACAATGATCTTTGATAAGGTACTCAAGCCAACTCACCTGGGACAGAGCAGTCTCTTCAATAAATGGTGCCTAGAGAACTGGATATCCATATGTAAAAGAATGAAAGAGGATCCATATCTCACACCCTATACAAAAATTAACTCAAAATGGATCAAAGACCTAAACATTAGATCTAAGACCATAAAACTGTTAGAAGAAAATGTAGGGAAATATCTTATAAATCTTATAACAGAAGGAGGTTTCCTAGACCTTACACCCAAAACACGAGCATTGAAGAAAGAAAGAAAGAAAGAAATGGGAACTCCTCAAAATTAAATACTTTTGTGCATCAAAGAACTTCATCAAGAAAGTAAAAAGACAATATGACCCAGAAATACCTTTGCTAGGTATCTACTCAAAGGACATAAGGGCAAGGACACAAACGGACATTTGCACACCAATGTTTATAGCAGCATTATTTACAATTGCAAAGAGATGGAAACAGCCAAAATGTCCACCAACAGACAAGTGGCTAAACAAACTGTGGCATATACATACGATGTAATATTATGCAGCTGTAAGACAGAATGAAGTTACGAAGTATGTACCAACATGGATGGACCTTGAAGACATTATGCTGAGGGAGATTAGCCAAAAACAAAAGGACAAATACTGTATGGTCTCACTGATATGAACTGACATTAGTAAATAAACCTGGAATATTTTGTTGGTAACAGACCATCAGGAGATAGAAATAGGGTAAGATATTGGGTAATCGGAGCTGAAGGGATACAGATTGTGCAACAGGACTGAATATAAAAACTCAGACATGGACAGCACAATACTACCTAACTGTAGTACAATTATGTTAAAACACTGAATGAAGCTGCATGTGAGAATGATAGAGGGAGGAGGGCTGGGGGCATAAATGAAATCAGAAAGATAGACGATAAAGACTGAGATGGTATAATCTAGGAATGCCTAGAGTGTGTAATGACAGTGACTAAATACACAAGTTTAAAGGTGCTTTTGCATGAGGAGGAACAGGGGAGTGTCATTGCTGCAGGGTGCTGAAGGTGGATGGTGGTTGATATTTTGGAGTTTCAACTTATGCGTGAGACTGGAGCGGGAAGTGCTTATTTGGTACAAAATTTATATTTTGACTAGTGCATTTCCTAGTATGACTTGTGTGGACAGCTTAACTGAACACCATGGGTGCATGGAACCTTGGGTAGAACATGAGATTTTGTTGGTTTGTCCAGAGTGATGCCCCAATGGATCCCGGGGTGATTTGATCAGTGAGTAGAAGAGTATTTGCAAAGCCCCCTTGGGGTAATGGTGAGAACGGGGAAAAATTTAACTTCCCCAAGTTAAATTCTTGATATTCTCACAAGCAGTGTGGACAACCAAAGCTATAGGCTGAGCCGACAGTCTTGGGGCTTGTTCATATGAAACTTAATTCCACAAGGGATAGGTCAAGCCTACTTAAAATTGGGCCTGGGGGTCACCCCAGGAGAGCCTCTTTTGTTGCCTCGGATATGGCCTCTCTCTCCGGCCAATACAACAAGCAAACTCACCACCCTCCCCATCTACATGGGACATGACTCCCAGGGGTGTGGAACTTCCTGGTAATGTGGGACAGAAATCCGAGAATGAGCTAGGACTCAGCATCAAGGGATTGAGAAAACCTTCTCGACCAAAAAGGGGAAGAGTGAAATGAGACAAAATAAAGTGTCAATGGCTGAGAGATTCCAAACAAAGTTGAGAGGTTATCCTGGAGGTTATTCTTACACATTAAATAGATATCAACTTTTTAGTTAAGGTATAATGGAGAGGCTGGAGGGAACTGCCTGAAAATGTAGAGCTGTGTTCCAATAGCCATGTTTCTTGAAGATGATTGTATAATGACATAGCTTTTGCAATGTGACTGTGTGATTGTGAAAACTTTGTGTCTGATGCTCCTTTTATCTACCTTTTCGACAGACAAGTAAAACATATGGATTAAAAATAAATAATAGGGAGAACAAATGTCAAAATAAATTTAGCAGATTGAAATGCTAGTGATCAATGAAATGGAGGGGTAAGGGGTGTGGTATGTATGAATTTTTCTCTGTTTTCTTTTTATTTC
>PVIY010064395.1:0-10164 GCA_004026745.1 Myrmecophaga tridactyla
AGCATTTTACTTTTTTTTAACTCAAAAAGTTTGAATTTAAGAGCCAGCAGCTACATTCATATTAAAATGTCTGATCGATATGCCAATGTTAAAAAGATGTGATGCTTAGGTTCTCATGTCAAAGTGGCAAAGTGATGTGCCCAGCTATCTGGTCAGGCAAGCACTGGCCTAACCATTGCTCCACGGATATTTCATGGCTGGATGATAAAACCAGAGGGCTGGTTTATTAAATCATCAGTCAATTGATTGCTTAGAGACTTTCAGTTGTTTGCCAACCCTTTCAGAGGTGAATAGGGTATTTTATCCTGCAACAAAGGATTTATCTAAATCAAATTTGGCAAATATATGAAACACTTGCCGCTGTTCTACACTTGTTTGCCCACAGCAACCATGCCCATAGATCATAGGAGTTTGCATTAATGAAACTCAAGGTGTTCTCTTTTCAACATAGTGCTCAAAAAAACTACAATTTGTGGATTGAAGTTAATAATTGGCCTTGCCGGATGTCTGCCTTAAAGAAGTCTTCATCACTTTTGCCTATGTTTCATAAATAGGCATTGTATTGCTTAGTTTATGTTAAACTGCTGTAATAAATAAACTCATAAGTATATGTTGCTGAAATATAATAGATGTTTGTTTGTTCCCTTCTCATATAACAGTTAAGGTGTTTGTTTCTGGTTGGCAGGAGGAACTCATGAACATTAATATCCAATGATCCAGGTTCCTCTCTAATTTCTATTATATCATTACCATCCTTATCCAGCCAACAAAAGAGGAGAGGAAACATGGAGGAGACAAATATCTAACTTAAAATCGTTGTCTCCGAAATGATTTGCATCACCTCCTCTCAGATCTCTTTTGATGAGATACAGTCACATGGATACACTTGGCTTCAAGAGAGCCTGGGAAATGTATTTTAGCCAGGAACCATCTGCAGTCCTCTGTTACAGAAAGAGTGGACTTGGGTGGGGGGTAAACAATATCTGCAATGGGCATCACTATCCTCTGAGGTACTTGCTGGCACCAAAGAATTAATTTCAGGACACAGTGAATTCCTGTTTGTATATCTTGTTGGACATCTTATTAGAGTGTGATTGTGATTTTAGGATGAGTTCTCTCTCTCTCTCTCTCTCTCTCTCTCTCTCTATATATATATATATATATATATATATATATATATATATAGGTCAATGAAACAAGTCCGTGTTCACTTGCTATAGGGTCAAAATTTCTCACTAAAATGTATGGAAGGAATGATTACTTATTTTCTATAAAGTGTTCTGAAATTAAACTGCCAGTTTTGTAGTAGAATATCTAGACTTACAAAAACAAGAGAGTGACAGTTTGCAAAACTTGGAATCAGTTTTGTATTTTACACATTTCAACAAATTATCCAATCACTCCAGACAAGAAAAATAATTTTAAGGAAAAATTGCTTTGGCTTCATGTTAATATATTATAAGCTACAAACCAGAGGATGTTGACTGTTTTCTGTTTTCCATTCCATATGTCCTAATATTTGCATCTTGAAATGTTAAAGTGAGGTGGATGTAGTGACATTTTCAAAGCCAAGAAATCTATTATCTGAGGAATATCCACATGGAAGTCAGAAATAATTATAAATACATGGGTACCTAGGCCTGTACGGGAATAAAGGAGCCTGAAAGCAAGATCTCTAGTGTGGGGCTTCATCATAGACAATGAAAATGACATTCACAATGTTTCCCCATCCTGTTTTCCTCTCCTAGGCTTCTATTTATTTATTATTTATTGTATTTATAAAATACAAACACAGATGAACACAGTCAAATACAGTCCAAGTTTTATATCAAAATCATAACAACAGGGGAAATTCAGTTACTGATATATCATCACACACAGAACTAGACAATTCCAGAAATCCAAAATTCAATTTTGTCCTCTATCTTCTATTTTTCTATTTTTATAAAAAGAGTTCCTCACCCAGGATGATGATCTAATTGAATTTTAAGACTTTCAAGAAGGGAAAGGCAAACATTTATATTGCCTATTCTTAAATATTTGATTAAATTATAACCACGGCAATATTGATCATACCTATAAAATAATCCACATTTCTTTGAAAACAATATGCAAAGAAAGGCCTAGATTAATATTGGTCCGGCATACAGAAGGCATTTGTTAAATTTTAGTTACTGTTAAACATCAAGAAGGTATAAAAATCTGATTAACATCCTAGTTTCTACTTTTTTTTTTTGCATGGATAGGCACCAGGAATCGAACCCGGGTCCCCGGCATGGCAGGCAAGAATTCTGCCATTGAGCCACTGTCGCACTGCCCGGTAGTTTCTATTTTTAAACAAATATTAAAAATATAAAGGTGAACTCTACTGTTTAGTCTCATAAGCACATTATGAATGAAAACCTACAAATGGTCCCCTATCTGTCTTCTACACCAGTGCCTCATTAGAAAATGAAACACACATAGCCTACACTCAGCACATGAGAGAGCTTTGCCAGAATAGAATACATAAAGCTTCATCAAAATGCTTTTGGAGTCCATGAAATTCTCTGCTACAAGGGAGCCACACCAAAAGCAATTATTAAGTGACTGGAGAGATAAATGTAGCTATTAATACTGCACACCTGCAGTTCTTCCCTTTGCAGTTTGATCTAACAGATGATGATTTGTAATGGCACAACCTCAACACCCACCCACCTGTAGTTTATTAGGAAATCAGCCAAGTAACAGTATTGCTTAGTTACCAGCAGCAGGGAGGTAGACACGCAAAGAGTCAATTTTTATCATTTCACAGGTGACACCTTCATCCGAAATCACCCTTTACACCTGTGCTGTCCTTATCAACACACAACTTTGCCAGGGTATGCAAATTAAGCATCTCAATAGGCATATGCCTCTTCCTATTCAAAGACTCTGAATTTATGCACAAGTGTATAGTGTTTTTGAAAGAGATGTAAGAATAAATTATTTTTGCACAATGTGGGATTGCCCAGTCTATGTCCCACAAGGCAAAGCCATAGAATATATTTTCCCTTCATTAGTGTTTTTTATACACTATTTAGATTTTATCTAAAGGTGGGTATTTGGAGATTTTTAAACAGGGACAAGAACATAACTCCTTATTTAGCTGTGGGAGAGAAACTATACAGGTTCTTTTGCATTAAAAACAATATGGAAAAAATCTCTGCCAGATAAAAACTTAATTTGACACAAAACATTTGCATTGACTTACCATTCATATTTATTAGACTTGACTCAGCCTTTATTTACAACAAAGCACGCTCACTATGAACTAGCATTATAGAAGCAGGGACAATTTGTATGGTTATATCTTTAACATTTTGTTATCATTGAGTTGGTGCAAGAAACCAGGCAAAATTAACAAAGAACACCAGGACGAATAGAAAAATAAACTTTTTCAAGTCAGAACCATGCTTCAAAGTCCAGTCAGTCTGCTAAGATTTTGTGAAAGTTTATCTGAGAGTCTCAGTGGCAACCAAAATAGATACAAACCACGTGATGTGGTTTGTTTCAAAGCACCTAAGATAATGTATACTCAATTTCTCTTCTTTGTGTAATCTGTTTCCATTCATGGACAAGGCTCTCATCATTATAATAAAAATTTCAAAATCATGAGAAAAGTTTATTTTTTTAGTTTGGAAAGTATTTCATCTAAAGTCATTGCTAATGGTACTTATACATTTTTAGTAGTACCCGATTTTTTTTCTTTCTAGACTTGCTTTATTTCTCTTCTCAGAAAAAAAATGGAATTATTCCTTAAGTCTCTTTACAATAGTTTCTCTGGTCATCTCCCTTGTGACTGTGAAATCACTAATGTAAAGAGTTCTTCATAGCTTGATATTCACAGGCTTCCATGGCATTTTCATTAGTTACACGAAAGAAAATCAAATATGATGACTTGAATTGATAGTTTCACATATGAAGCATACCCACCTCAATTAAACTGAGCTCATAAAAGCAATCATGGATTACATATACACATGTCTTAGTCAGGAGAGGTTGGATTCTGCTGTGGGAACAGAAACCATCAAATATTAGTGGCTCACATAACACAAAGTTTTATTTTTTTTATTTTTTTATTTTTTGAGGGTGCATAGTCCAGGTATCGAACCCAGGTGTCCTGCATGAGAGGTGAGCATACTACCACTGAACCATCCATGCACCCCACAAAGATTTATTTTTATACATCCATTGCAGATCAACTTAGAGGGCTCTACACGCAGTAATGTACTCAGCATGGGAGCTGAGCCATCAGGTTGGGAAGACATAACTGTCACCTAGGAGGGGCCTGTGAATGACGATAGCGCTTATTATATTCTAGTCTATTTTCACTACTATTTGATAATAGAAAATATATACGTATATGGAAGAGTATGAATTATTCTTATTTGAGATAACCACTAGTCAGTCAACTAAAACATAGATAGAGATATAGACAGATATATAGATATACATATGTGTACCAATTGTACCAAGACTTTATATGCTGAATTAGGTATACTATAAAGAAGCAAAGTATGTGAAAGTAAGAGCAAGTATGCATTAAAGACTTGAGAAGAGTTGGAATCAGTGAGAGTAAATTTGTGAGAAGACATATTTAAATTAAAAGTGAAGGATCCTGGGCAGCTGCCATGGCTCAGCAGGCAGAGCTCCGACCTGCCATGCTGGAGGTCTGGAGTTCGATCCCTGGTGCTTCCTGCCCATATGCAAATTTAAAAAAAAAAAAAGTGAAGGATCCTAAACTAATTTCCACTTTTAAAACTAATATTATTTGAAAATTTATAATAATTTTTATATCTAAATTTTATAAAGTTCATAAATCATGTGTCTGTTTTCTAAAGATTTTCTCAAAATGTCTCCAAAGGTAAAAGTTAGATTCTGCTTCTGTTTAACAGACATTTCATTTGAAAATGTGGTATTTCCATTTAAATGATAAAATTCTATGTTTCAATATTAAAGTTTAGTTTTAACATACTAAAATAGGTGCTATTTGATCTCAAAAATCTCTTTCCAAGAGATGTAATTCATGTTTTATTAGGTATATGCATAATTAATATTCAAGAATATAAATTGGCAAATTAGATCCAAACATACTGAATTTCATTTATGTATTACTGACTAAAAACATCATGCCAAGGTGGTGCCATGGTGGCTCAGTGGCAGAATTCTTGCCCACCATGCCAGAGACCTAGATTTGTTTCCTGGTGCCAGCTCATGAAAAAAAAAGAAAACATGCCAGTATTTAATGGTTTGGTTGTCATTATGATTTCTTTGGTTTTTCTCATTTTTATGTGATCTCAATATTTTAGGATGTCTTTCTCTAGGAGATTATCTGGAACTTCTCTATTTGGGGGCTGTATTAGTTAGGGTTCTCTAGAGAAACAGAATCAACAGGGAACACTCGCAAATATAAAATTTAAGTGTCTCACATGACCATGGGAATGCAGAGTCCAAAATCCACAGGGCGGGCTGTGAAGCCAACGATTCTGATGGAGGGTCTGGATGAATTCCACAGGAGAGGCTCACCAGCTGAAACAGGAAGAGCCTGTCTCTTCAGAATCCTCCTTAAAAGGCTTCCAATGATCAGATTAAGGATTACTCATTGCAGAAGACACCCCCCTTTGGCTGATGTAATCAGTTGTGGATGTAGCTGACATGATCATGATTTAATTCTCTGAAAATCCCTCATCACAACAGACAGGCCAGCACCTGCCCAACCAGACAAACAGATACCAAAACTTGGCCAAGTTGACACATGAACCTGACCATGACAGTCCACCCCTTGTCAACTTGGCAGCTATATATATCACCATAAACCATATCCAATTTCTAAATTAAAAATAAAATAAATAAAATACACATTTTTTCTTTCACCTAACAATAATCAACTCTCCTGCATATAACTGGTAACACAGTAACTCTCTCCACGATAGGGTGCAAGTTCTTGGGTAATATTTATTCTTAAACTTGATATCTTACAACTTGGATAGTATAACATGAGCAAAACAGCATTACAGTCCTCGTTTCTATAACTGATCACGTGGTCTAAGTTCATATTTATCACTACGTTCTTCCACTACCCATTCCATATTCCCTTTGCCCTCAGCAAACACTTCAGCTGACCATGGTTCTTTGCCTGGTGGGGTGACCCAAACCTTCATTCCTAAAGTTTCAGAGCCATTGTTAGTCCTGCATGGATTGGGCTGTTGCAGTTTTCCGTTGATTTTAATCACAGGGCATGGTAGTACCAAAAGACACCCTAGGGGATCTCCTATATTCCAAGAAAACTCTTCTTTACCTCCATTATGTAGTTGCAGTCTTACTTCCCCCTGATAGTTAGGGTCAATCACCCCAGACAATAATGTAATCCCCTTCTTGGCTTGTTGATCCAGTGGCATAAGTAGCCCAAAGTGACCAGGTGGCAGTTTTAGATTCCAGTTCAATGGAATCGTTGTTTCTCCTGGTGGAAGGGACTCCCAATTTTGGAACTAAAACCTGTAGACCAGCAGAGCTCAGGGTCACAGGGACAGGAAGCAAAAATTTTCCTAGTGGATCACTAGGGGTAATAGTGAGTGGTACCACTCCCATTTCCACCCCTTGGTTCCTAGACCCATGGATCCTGGCTATGGGAGAAAAAGTATCATACAGCAGATGCTTATTTAGAGCATACACAGCCTTCTGGAGAACACTACACCAGCCTTTCAAGGTATTGCCACCTAGTTGGCACCGTAATTGAGTTTTCAAAAGGCCATGCCACCATTCTATCAATCCAGCTGCTTCTGGATGATGGGGAACATGGTAAGATCAGAGAATTCCATGAGCATGTGATCATACCCTCACTTCATTTGCTGTGAAGTGTGTTCCTTGATCAAAAGCAATGCTGTATAGAACACCATGATGATGGATAAGACATTCTGTAAGCCCACAGATGGTAGTTTTGGCAGAAGCATTGCGTGCAGGGAAAGCAAACCCATATTCAGAGTACGTGTCTATTCCAGTTAGAACAAGTTGCTGCCCCTTCCATGAAAAGAGTGGTCCAATGTAATCAACCTGCCACCATGTAGCTGGCTGCTTACCTTGGGGAATGATGCCATATTGGGGGCTGAGTGCAGGTCTCTGCTGCTGGCAGATTGGGCACTCAGCAGTGGCTGTAGCAAGGTCAGCCTTGGTGTGTGGAAGCCCATGTTGTTGAGCCCATGCATAACCTCCATTCCTACCACTATGACCACTTTGTTCATGAGCCCATTGGGCAATGACAGGAGTTGCTGGGGAAAGAGGCTGACTGGTATCCGCAGAACAGGTCATCTTCTCCACTTGATCATTAAAACCTTCCTCTGCTGAAGTCACCCTCAGGTGCACATTAACATGGGACACAAATATGTTCATGTTTTTAGCCCACTCAGAAAGGTCTATCCACATACTTCATCCCCAGACATCTTTGTCACCAATTTTCCACTTATGGTCTTTCCAAGTCCCTGACCATCCAGCCAAACCATTAGCAACAGCCCATGAGTCAGTATACGAATGCAGCTCTGGCCAGTTTTCCTTCAAAGCAAAATGAACAACCAGGTGCACTGCTCAAAGTTCTGTCCATCGGGAGGATTTCCCCTCACCACTGTCCTTCAAGGACACCCCAGAAAGGGGTTGTAATGCTGCAGCTGTCCACTTTCAGGTAGTACCTGCATATTGTGCTGAACCATTGTAAACCAGGCCCGAGTTTTCTCTTCCTCAGTCAATTCACTATAAAGGACTCCCCAAGGGGCCATAGCTCTGATCTGGGAAAGAGAAGGTAATGTGGCAGGAGTGGAGATCATGGGCATTTGGGCCACTTCTTCATGTAACTTACTTGTGCCTTCAGGACCTGCTCTGGCCCTATCTCGTATATACCATTTCCATTTTACAATAGAGTGCTGCTATGTATGCCCAACTTTATGACTTGGTGGGTCAGACAACACCCAGCTCATGATAGGCAACTCAGGTCTCATGGTAACTTGGTGGCCCATGGTTAAGCATCCAGTCTCTACTAAGGCCCAGTAGCAGGCCAAAAGCTGTTTCTCAAAAGGAGAGTAGTTATCTGCAGCAGATGCTAAGGCTTTGCTCCAAACTCCTAAGGGTCTGCATTGTGATCCTCCTATAGAGGCCTGCCAAAAGCTCCAGACAGCATCTCTACTTGCCACTGACACTTCTAACACCACTGGATCTGCTGGATCATATGGACCAAATGGCAGAGCAGTTTGTACAGCAGCCTGGACCTGTATCAGCATCTCCTCTTCTTCAGGTCCCTACTCAAAATTAGCAGCTTTTCTGTCACTCGATAAATGGGCCTGAGCAGCACACCCAAATGAGGAATATGTTGTCACCAAAATCCAAAGAGACCAACTAGGCATTGTGCCTCTATTTTTGGTCATAGGAGGGGTCAGATGCAGCCACTTATCCTACACCTTAGAGGAGATATCTCAATATGCCCCACACCACTGGACACCTAGAAATTTCACTGAGGTGGAAGGCCCCTGTATTTTTGTTGGATTTATCTCCCATCCTCTGACACACAAATGCCTTACCAGTAAATCTAGAGTAGTTGCTACTTCTTGCTCACTTGGTCCAATCAACATGATATCATCAATATAATGGACCAGTATGATGTCTTGTGGGGAGGGAGAAACGAGCAAGTTTCCTGCAGGTAAGATTATGACATAGGACTGGAGAGTTGATATACCTGTGAGGTAGGACAGTGAAATTATACTGCTGACCTTGCCAGCTGAAAGCAAACTGTTTCTGGTGGTCCTTACTAATGGCCATTGAGAAAAAAGCATTTGCCAGATCAATAGCTGCATACCACGTACCAGGGGATGTATTGATTTGCTCAAGCAATGATACCACATCTGGAACAGCAGCTGCAATTGGAGTTACCACCTGGTTGAGCTTACAATAATCCACTGTCATCCTCTGAGACCCATGTTTTCTTCACAGGCCAAATCTGTTTTCTGAAAGGGGATGTGGTGGGAATCACCACCCCTCCATCCTTCAAGTCCTTAAGAGTGGCAGTAAACTATCCAATCCCTCCAGGAATACGGTATTGCTTCTGATTTACTATTTTGCTCAGTAGGGGCAGTTCTAGTGGCTTCCACTTGGCTTGTCCCACCATAATAGCCCTCACTGTATGAGTTAGAGAGGCAGTGTGGAGATTCTGCCAGTTGCTCAGTATGTCTATACCAGTTATGCATTCTGGAACTGGGGAAATAACTACAGAATGGGTCCGGGGGCCCACTGTACCCACTGTGAGACAGACCTGAGCTAAAACTCCATTGATCACCTGGCCTCCATAAGCCCACCCTCTGACTGGTGGACCAGAGTGATGTTTTGGGTCTCCAGGAATTAATGTCACTTCTGAATCAGTGTCTAATAATCCCCCAAATATCTGATCATTTTCGTTTTCTCCAGTGCACAGTTACCCTGGTAAAAGTCCATCAGTCTCCTTGGGGAAGGCTTAGAGGAAAATTAAGAGTATAAATTTGTGGCAGTGTAACAGGGTTCTCCCCCATAGGGAACTGGCCTCCCCTTCATTCAAGGGGCTCTGGGTCTGTAAACTGTTTCAAGTCTGAAAATTGATTAAGGGGCCGTGACTCTGTGTTTTTGTAGTTCAGGTTAGACTTCTGTTCACTTGACCTAGAACTCTTTTGTTTATACAGCTCGAACAAGAATTTTGTAAACTGCCCTTCTATTGTATTTCTAGTTACCCCATGATTTATTAGCCAATGCCACAAATCTCTGTGAGTTATATAATTTTGATGCCTTCTTGAGTTTGCTGTCTATTATAATAGCCACGTCTACCCTGTCTTTGGTGATTAAGTGTTGCCACCTGGCTTCTGCCAACTCGGGATCCTGTCATCTCCATTGTGTTTAAGGATTCCAGCTCAGTGACAGCAATTCCTACAGTAATATCAGACCTACAGAGAAGTGCAACCACAGAGCTCTTCAGGGATGATGGTGCTAGTCTCACAAATTTATTTCTCACTGTTCTGGTAAAAGGTGCATCCTCTGGACATTCCTGGGGTGTAAGAGCAGGCTTTCCATGATAAATCCACTCTAACATTCCAATCTCTCTAAGCCTCTGGATCCCCTCATCTACATTATACCAGGGCA
>PVIY010064396.1:0-10175 GCA_004026745.1 Myrmecophaga tridactyla
GAGAGAGAGAGAGAGTGAGAGAGAGAGAGAGAAACACTTGCATTCCAGAAGAAGTCTTCCCCTAAAGAAAATAGGAAATATCACCTATAATCTTCATTGTCAACTAGCCAGATGTTATACAGCCTATCTTTTTCCTTCCCCTACTCCAATTTTGCATAGTTTATGCTCTCTTAGCTCCAACCATGGTACTTGATTTAAGATAAATATAGTGCATTTATAGGGACTTGAAAAGACTCACCAGCCTTAAGATTCTGCAAAGTGTGTTGTTTTACTCTCGAGAGCTTGCCTCCAGGCAGAGGGGTGCTTTTAACAAAGCAGAATTCCAGAAAGAAGTTTCCTTGTTTGAAAGATGAGAATTCCCCACCCTCTTCTCCCTGCATGGTCTGCGTGCTCCTCAGATCATCAAGGTTATTATTATTATTTCTAGGCTGTGTGCAGCTGAGGAAGTGAAGTGATGTTTATTTGTTGTTGCTTTTTTTTTTTTTTTTTTTGGTTTCTGAGTTGGAATATAAGCTCACCAGAAAAAACTCCCTCTGTGACTCATCTCAGGAACATCTTGCATTCCAGCCAGCACAAATACGATTAGAAGAACTTTCTCAAGGGCCTCAGTTATATTCCAGCAAAAGAACACATTAGCCAAGTTGAACATCTCTTGGCCGTCTTGCTTTTGGAAAGACAGTCATCTCTGGCCTCCTTGTGCTCCTAGTTCTTTGTGAGAACTCAAGCCACACTTCTCTTGAGCTGATTCCTCTGTGGCATGGTGGTTATAAAACTGTCTTCTTCATAGGGGTCAGAGAAGAGGCCACTCACTGGGGACACAGATGGTCATGGTGGCCTGGATTAGTACATTTGGGTCTTCACATACTAAGCATGATTGGAACTTTCCAGGGCACGGCTGGTGTAACAGACACTGTTGGTTCCCTGCCCATGTCTCCTCAGACTCACCTCTGTAGGCCAAAGGCTGGTTACTGCAAATCCCTGTGACTCTGCCTGAGGGTTTTAAATTTTTTATTTTATTTTATTGGTGTCAAGAGTGTACTAGATTTGCATGCTGGGCTAGCTGGAAGTACCAAGGAATGAATGCATCCACTATGGTGGATCGGGGTTGGTGAATACACACAACTTCCTAGCCTCTCCGTAGGGGTAACTCTGAGTTATGTGTTCCATGCTGTCTCCCAGCATTCCCCAGTGGAATTGAGCTCCAGTTGCCTGCAGTGGTAAACTTGCTTGGTAAATTGGCTTCCTCCCTTTCCCTGTCTCACTGCTTTACTCCCCTACTGATGTTTTCTGGGATCTCCTCCCACATAAACTTTCTTTCACTCAAATCTTGCCTCAGGGTCTGCTTGTGAAAGAACCCAAACTAAGATGATCATGAAGTTTCTGTTGTGGCTGTAGCACTGCAGTAGCTTCTCAGTATGTGTATGTGTGTGTGTGTGTGTGTGCATGCGTGTGCGTGTGTGTGCAGCTGCAGTCCTTTGAGAGCCCATATCTTCTGCATGGAAACCTGGTAAGACAGATATCAGAGATTCAGGAGGTAGCCAGTTTGCTAACTGGGCCCTGTGCTGTAAATAAAGACAAGCCTGGGTGCTGCTAAAATCGCTGGACCCAGGAGGCACTCCTTCATGCAGTTCCTACTGGGTGAACAAGAAGCGTTTGTTGATGGACACTATTGCCTTCTTATCACTGAGTGTTTCAGGGTGGAGGCCATGTTCCCCCACCCCACCTCACCCCTTTTTTTTTTCTTGAAAGCTCTCAGGTGCCTGTTACTGGAGCCAGCCACATTTGGTCAGGGTTGTCAGCTCTTGTCTCTGCAGAAGGAGAGAGCAGAGATTTCAAGACAATTAGAAAGGCTCCTCCTCATGACTGGTGTCTGCAGTTCCTCAGAGTTTTAATTCTTTGCCTATCTATAGCTTTATCACCCACTGAAGCGTTTACTATACCAGCGAAGGAAGCACACTGCCTGAACCTTCTCACTTACACACCTCAGTGTGAATGCTTTTATCAGCTTCTTTCTGGAAAACCGAGCTTCGAAGGGGGAAACCCAATTCTGACTGCCCAAGGAGGGGCAGGGGGGAGGCAAAAATGAACATCAGGCACCAGAAGAAGATACATTTATGTTCTGTTTTTGCTTCTTTTCTGCAGCCGCGTCACAAGCGAACGCGCTTCGTGATTTTCAAGGCATGAGAGAAACTTTGCCAAAATTTGGATCTCCTCCCTTACGTACCTCTATTCCGTGTGAACAATTTCATCCTTTCTTCCCGCGTCCTCACTCTGCTGAGACAGTGAGGACGTCCCAGTCCCACCTCTCCTTCTACCATACCTGGCATCCCCTGGTGGCCAGGTGAATGACTCAGCTTCCTTATTTTCCTCATGGCTTCCCTTCTTTCCCTGTTCTAGGCCTCCTCCCATCTCCCCACTCTCTCTGTGTCTTATCTCTTCCAGCTGAGCAGTCTCTTTCTCATTTGGCCCTATACGCCTTTGTAATCCACCCCCCTTTGCTCCTTCAGCAAAAGTCTGCTTGCTCTCTCCTTCTTACCCTTGCATCTTCATCTCCTCCTCCTCTTTCCTTTGTTTTTGTTCCTCTTGTGAGTGAGAAAATGACCCTAATCATGCTGAGAAGTAGGAGAGAAGAGCTACTTAGGCCTTTGTGTCAAGGAGAAGGAAAACCGTAGGATGGGAAGTGAAATCATGCATAATGGGCAATCAGGGGGTCACTGTAGGACCCTTGAAAGTGCTGGTAAGTCCACATTCAAGCTGCAGAAGGCTCTGGCCACCTCTTCTTTCTCCCCCAGCCTGAATACAAAGTAGACTTCTGCATTTATTTATATTGTTTTTCCTTGTCCCTCATTTCTAGTATTGCAACAGTGCTGCTTTCTGATTCCACTGAAAATTTTCAATATTTCAGCTGCCTCGGGCATTAAGTAGGGTTTCTTGGGCTGGCCTGGAAACCTGGCCATCCTGTGTAACACTGATTCTATGCTAAATGCCTTCCCAGGTCTTGGCAGCTGGTTTTAAAGTTGACCTTCGAACAAACAGGGTTGTAGATTGGGAACTGAGTGTGCTGACCCATTTCCATCCAAAGAGGGTAGGTCATGCTTCTCAGGCTGCTTAGAGGAGATAGAGGCTTTGATGCCGATGACAGTCACGCCCATGTCAAGATGGCACCAGTGATGCTGGTGACGACGATGACGGCAGTGGCAATGACAACGATGATGACAAGGATGAAGACAGTGACAGCAGTGATGTTGATGACAAGGATGACGACAGCCATGACTCACTGAGCACTTTCCACGTGTCAGGCACCGTGCCAAGTACTTGACTCAGATCATCTCTGCTAATCGTCACACCCACCGTGCGTGGCAGGTTTTGTAAATCTTCACTTCACACAGAGGGAAACTGAGGCCTGGAACTAACTTGTGCAGGGTCACACTAGTAGAGTCAGGCAGAGATGAGATTTGAACCTAGGCCTGTCTGGGTTCAGAGTTTGTCCTTCTGACTGTTTCCACGAGGCCCATGAGGCCAAGTGTCTGGGCTGCGGCTGGCACTGTGTACCTGCCAGTGCTTGGTGAGGGGCACACATGGCTTACGAGAAGGGGAAAATCTGAACTCCAGTCCTTTGTTCTTCAGACTTCTACGCCCCTTCCTTCTAGTGACCCCTCAGAGGGTCTATTTCTGGCACACTGGTCTCTGGAAAATGTCCTGCTAATGACACGGGATTATAAACAGTCCTTTTCCCAGAACAAAAATTTAACCTTTGTATCTCAATCTAATTAGACATATTTTCTCTTCCAGAGGCAGGTTTTTTCTCCCTCTTTGTTCCAAACTTAAGATGTTTCTTTGTTGCTAGAAAAACCTCCCCCAGAACCATAGCTCTGTAGGATGCTGGCCTTTGCTCCTTCACAAGATGGCGGCTGCGGGCGGGGTTCTGGGCATTGGCCAGAAGGCTGTGCATCTTTGGCCAAATGCAGGGACAGACCCTCACTGACTCTCACTGACTGTCCCCTGTCTGGGTGGGTTTCTCCTGCCAGTAGCAGGCCATGGGTGAGGTAATGTGCTTTTGAGGGAGGAGCGAGGCATGGGCTCTATGCTGTGTGACCTCGAACAAGTTACTTAACCTCTGAGCCTCAGCTTCCTGTCTGCAGAATGGGAGGGGTGGAGTGGGCCAGTGACCCCAAGACTTGATCTGACAGGGTGGGTTCATTTCCTAGGGCTACTGGAACAAAGTAGCATGGACTGGTTGCCTTAAACAACAGAAACGTCTTGTCTCACAGCTCTGGAAGCCAGAAGTCCAAGTTTAGGTATTGGGAGGGCCAGGCTTCCACTGAAGTCCTGGCCATGCCTAGGCAGTCCATGATGCCTCTATGCCATGGTCATCTCCCTCTCTGCCTGTATCCCACTCTACCTGTGTCCGAGTTTCTTCTGCTTACTAGAACACCTGTTGTATTCAGTAATGGGTTCACCCTAATCCGGTTTGGCCTCATTGGGGCTCATTCATGGTACCAGCGGTTAGGACTTGAACATATCTTTTGTGGGGACGCAATTCAACCCATCGTGTCAGGGAACTCTGGGAGTCTCCCTGGGACTTGAGAGCTTCATCTCCTGCAGAGTTCATTCTTGCAGTCCTTTCAGAAAAAAATTGAACATGCCCTTAATACATGTATATTTATTATTGAATTACAAGTCCTCCTCTATTTCTTTATTACATACATTATAAAATAGAAAAATGGTGATAAAAGGGATGAGATGATAAAGTGAACATAACTAAAACTTTCACAGCACCCTACGAGTTGGCCTTGCCCCCACTTCCCGGGGAAGCTTTGGGGTGCCCTGGTGGCCAGTGATGATGGTGCTTGGGTCCATCACTTCCATTTCTCACCCAATATTTGTGGCTGAATCAGATACAAGCTAAGATTCACCCTCTGCCTCTCCAGCAGAACTGCTCCACAGCCACTGTCCAGCCTCGCAAAGTTTAGATCCACTTGTAGCCAGATAGCCACCACTGCTTTAGGAAATCATGTGGCACATTGGGGGGGAACGCATTTTTTCAAAACCTGATCTGGGTACTTGCCTTTCTTTTGGGGGGCTGCGGACAACACCTCTGGATGAAAAAGGCAATCTACTGGAAGGCAGGCGACTATTTTGTGTAGTCTCCGTATTTTAGCCAATTTGGGAATACATTCTTGTGGTAATTATGTTCACAGTTTCAGTAGAAAAGCCCTGTGCTGATGTTTAAAGCTCAGAAAATTTAATCACCAGGGCAAGTAATTGACAATTATTACACCCTATGGGGAGAGAAAAACCATTTTTTACCCAGTTGGAATTACTTCTTAGATATTTCGTGCAGCTCAGATCCTGAATGGTGAAACCATATCCGTTCTGTGTTGTATTAAAGGACAAAAATTGCTCTTTTCTAATTTGACTCATAGTGAGTGGCTGGTGATTTTTACCCACAGTTTCTCAGCAGTGGGGAGTGCTGTAAGCACCAGCTCACAAGCAGAAGATAGGTGTAGGACAGGGTGGGGCTGGGGGCAGGGTTCTTAGCAGAGGTCTCTGCGAAGCCAGCCTTACAAGGTGGAGACACACCTCCTCGTGTCTTCCTGGGGGCCGGGGGCACTGGTAGAGACTGTGAGGGGCAGGGGAAACGTTGAGGGAGTTCGGAGTGGTGCCTGCTTCAGTCTTTAATGTGAGGGAATGTTCTGGTTTGCTAGCTGCCGGAATGCAAGATACCAGAAACAGAATGGCTTTTAGAAAGGGGAATTTAATAAGTTGCTAGTTTACAGTTCTAAGGCTGAGAAAATGTCCCAATTAAAGCAAGTCTATAGAAATGTCCAATCTAAGGCATCCATCCAGGGAAAGATACCTTGGTTCAAGAAGGCCGATGAAGTTCAGGGTTTCTCTCTCAACTGAGAACGCACATGACAAACACAGTCAGGGTTTCTCTCTCATCAGGAAGAGCACATGACAAACACAGGGTCATCTGCTAGCTTCTTCTCCTGGCTTTCCTGGCTTCCTATTTCATGAAGCTCCCCGGGAGGCATTTTCCTTCTTCATTTCCAAAGGTCGCTGGCTGGTAGACTCTCGGCTTCTTGTGGCTTTGTCATTCTCTGCTCTCTCAGAATCTCTCTTTCTCCAAAATGTTTCCTCTTTTATAGGACTCCAGTGAACTAATCAAGACCCACCCAAATGGGTGGAGACACGCCTCCATCTAATCCAGTTTAACAACCACTCCTGATTACATCACATCTCCAGGGAGATGATCTGATTACAGTTTCAAACATACAGTACTGAGTAGGGATTAGAAGAAATGGCTGCCTTTGCAAAATGGGATTAGGATTAAAACATGGCTTTTCTAGGGGACATACATCCTTTCACACCAGCACAGGTAAGGAGCAGGATTAGCCAGAAAGAAGGTAGCTGCTGGCCCGGTACTTTCAGACTGAGAGTTCCAAGCCTGAGCTGCACATTAGAATCACCAGGGGAATTTTTACCACTCCCCACCCCACCCTCCCCAATTCCCAGGTCGCATGCACCCCAGACCAATTCAATCAGAATCTTGGGTGTGGGACCCCATCATCAGGTATTTTTTAAAGCTCCCAGGCCATTCCAATGTGCAGCCACAAGTTTGAGACGCAGTGCTGGGCCAGCGCTTCTCAGACTTCCAAAGTGCCCAAGAATCACTTGGGGACGTGCTGGTTAAAATGCACATTCTGATTGAGCAGATCTGGGGTGGGGCCTGAGATTCGGCATTTCTAGCGAACTCCCAGGTGCTGCTGCTGCTGGTCCACGGACCTCCCCCACTTTGAGTAACGAGGACATAGGCCATCCAGATCTGACCAGAAATATCCAATGGCTGCCGGTGGGCCCCATGAAAACCGAAGCTGCTGAGGAAGTCACTGCCAAACCCAAGCAGATCATCCTGCTCCCGGGGGTGGAAGCGGGGCCCTCTGAGGCTGAGCCTACCTGCCCAGTGACCTCACTCGGGTGGTCGCAGGATGCGACAGGGCCCCAGAGCAGGTGGTGGCCCCTGGCTTGAGTTGAAGCTGCCTTCAGCGTTGTGTCTGTTGTGAAAATGCTTTCACTTCACAAAATATAATCAACCCACTCTTGAGAAGGGGACTTGAGCCTCTGAGAGGGGTTCCCAGTGTGCCCCGGGCCTTTTATCCCAATTCTTGGCTCAGCACCCAGACTCGGCCTGAGGTGGTTTCGGGGCTGCCTTCCGGGTGAGTGGGGGGCCCTGTTCTGGGTGTTCTCAGGTCCCTTTGGTTTGAAGTGATGCAGGAGCTTCTGGGGCTGTGAATTTCCCCTGACTAGGATCCTTTAGCATATGGCTGAGGGTGTTCAGAGTGTTAGGTTGTGTGTGTGTGTGTGTGTGCGCGCGCGCGCGCGCCCGTGCCTTAGACAGTGGTAAATGTCCACCAGGAGGAAATAAATGGGCTCTAGGACCTGGAGAACAGTCTACATTTTCTGAGCAGTCAGGTGTTTTTGCTTTTAAAGTAAGTCGTAAAAGGAATCTTCATTTTACAAGTGTCAGTCTGCAAGGAAGCTTGTGTGTGTGTGTGTGTGTGTGTGTGTGTGTGTGTGTGTGTGGCAGGGGTGATGAGTGCTTTGTGTGATTCTCTGGAAGGAGAAGGCCAGGCCCAGTGGCCTCTCACCAGGAGGGATGGGTGTGGGGCGAGGCACTACCTGCCCATGGCCGGCCTTGGTTTCTTCACCGACCTAACCCTTCCTAAGGAAAGCTGCATCGTCTTGATCTTCTTTTCTGAGGTGTGTCAGAACACGGGGGAATTCATACCCCACCCCGGTCAACCATTCACCGTCCATATAGAGCTTCCACATCTGCTGTCTCGTCAGAGCCTCCCGTGGGCGTGGGCGGGTGGGCCGCTGCCATGTTGGCCTCCCATGGCCTGTGGGACTTGACCCCCCTGCTCTTTCCACAGCAAGACTGTGGTGGCCTCTGTGGTAACTAGCCTTTGACAAGTTAGCCTTTCTGGCTGTCAGTTTCCGCAGCTGTCAAAAGGGTCAGGAAGAAGACAGGGATGGTGTAAGTGTTAATGCCCCTTCTAGCCTCGATGTGCCAAGATTCTAGAAATGGGGGCCTGTGACAAGAGGCTGTGCAGGACGACACTGGGCTCAGGGGGCCTAGGTATTCATTCATGGACTCATTCATTCAGAAAATATTTCCTGAGCACCTACTATTTTGCCAGATATGGTGCTAGGGATAGGGATATAAAGATTTGGAAGCGAGATGGTCTTTCCCTCCTGGAGGAAGAAGGCCATCCCTGGATTGGGGTGGGATCTCAAGACAAAACAACTGTAAGTTGAGGGTCTTGTGGGAGCTCAGTGAGGGTGGAGGAAGATCCCAGAGAAAGCCACCTTGGGAGTGAGCCCCAGAGTCTGAGAAAGAAGCAGGAGTTAAGCCAGTGAAGGCAGGTGCTGGAGAGGGCCGGGCTGTAGGACAGACCGCAGAGAACAGGCCCGAGGCTGCCATTCTGAACTTCCACCTTCTCTCTGATCAGCTGCCCCCCTGAGTGATCACTAGGTGAGAAGATTCAGATAACAATTCTGTGACCCCACAAGTCTCCAGGCCAGCTACTGCCCTCTGACAGGCCCTCACCATCTTCCCAGGACTTGACACTTTTCCCCAGAGTCTCCATCTTGGGGACACATGGGCCACTCTGACTCTGCCCCAGTTGCCACCGTTCACTGTCAGTAATAATGGTGAGCTGGCAGAATGGATGGGTGACAGTATTGAAACCCATTTGAAAATGATGTTTTGAAAAACCCAAACAGAAGGTTCCCTGCCACCTCCAAAGAAAGGCACGCCCCCCTCTGCTTGCGCGTGAGCCAGGGGCTCGTGTGACGCTCCATGGTTTGAAGAGGTCCCAGGCCCGCCGCTGCCTGCACGAGCACGTGGCCGCCATCTTCTCTCCCGTCATTGTCTGGCTTCTTGGCTTGTTCTCAAGGAAGGAGATGTGCCTTCTGAACCCTCATTTCAAGAGCTGGTTTTATTCCTGGGGCATCTCTGTGGCTCCTGGGGCTGCCCCCACACTGTGCCCACTCTGCACCCCACCAGCTGCTAACTGAGAGTGGGGGCGAGTTGCATGGCTGCTGGCGGCTTGAACAACAAAAGCTGGAGGTAGAGAGAGAGAGTGGAGGCAGCAAGGTGTATTGTGAGGGCAGGGTTCATGTTGGTTTCACCTGCATAACCCTGGGGCCTGGCCTTGTGGCCAGTGGGTGCTCAGCTAGTGGTGAAGGAAATGCAGGCCTTGTGTCACCAGGCCAGGCCTGGCATACCAGAGGAAGTGGCCCATGGCTTCCTTTCCCCTCCCTCTCCCCCCCATACTATGTGCCTCCTGCCCCCACCGCAGCCTGCCCTGCATCCCATCTGGCCCAGGCCCTGGGCCCAGAGACTCAGAGGCCCCAGCTGGGGACTCATGGGTTCCAATGTGTCTCCCACCCCCGTGCCGTCTGTTGCAGGAACACAGGCTGGGGTGGGGATGGGTGGGTAACTGGAGATAGGTTGAGAGAATGGGTGCCTCTGACCCTCCCCTAGGGTTTTAGTTTCCTGGGCTGCTCAAGCAAATACCATGCAGCGGGTTGGTTTAAATGATGGGAATTTAATGGTTCATGGTTTTGAAGCGAGGAGAAAGTCCAAATCAAGGTATTATCAAGGTGATGCTTTCTTCCTGAAGACTGGTATTCTGGGACTGGCTGCTGGAAATCCTTGGTCCTGGCCTCTGTCACATGGTAATGCACATGGCGGACCCTCCTGGCTTCTCCCTTCTCTTCTAGGTTCTGTTGACCTTTAGCTTCTTGCTTTCCATGGCTTTCTCTGTGTCTGAATTTCATGCATGCCACTTACAAGGGACTCCAGTAATAGGATTAAGACCTATCCTGATTGAGGTGGGCCACATCTTAACTGAAGTCACCTCATCAAAAGAAAGTCCTACTTACATTAGGTTCACAACTCACAGGAATGTTGAAGTTTGAGGACATGTTTTTCTGAGGTCCATACCTCCAAACCACACCTGCTATAGGGGAACAGAGGAGGCCCCTGGTAGAATGAACAAACAGTTGGAAAAGTTTACTGGAAAGGACCTGGGCACCCCAGGTGAAGTTGTCTTATGTCCAAGTGCTCTCTTGCCCACTTCTGCACACCCATGCACATGGGGGCT